>JZKD02S1741031.1:569001-599484 GCA_000966675.3 Picea glauca | reverse complement strand
TGACATATACATTTATAACTTGAACTATGTGTCGCATCACCACGTGTTGGGTCTTTGGGTGTGTCTCGTTCCATAAAATGCCCATCTCCATTCCATGATTCCCAATTCAATATGTCCATCATGCAAATTAGAACTTACACCTATCTACGAGCACAATAAGTGTTCCTCGAATTCGTGTGATCCTATTGAAATTTAAATCATCTCTAGTTAAACCTTTGTTCATCAAATCAATGACGTGATGTTAGAGCTTAACTTCACTTACATGTGCCTTGATCAGATGCGTAAATTTGTGAGTGACTTGGCCTTCTCACGCTACAATATCAATTGGAAATAGATAAATATGAACTCATGATCATCGGAGTTTAGAGTGGAGTAAAGAAATTTTAGGAACTTTGAACCATGAATCATGATGATGAAATCCCACAGCTTGCAAGTTGATGTGTGAGAGGGAAGAAAATATCGGGGTCGGGGGTTAAAAATTATGATTCCCACCACATAGAGTCACAGTCTGCACCCACAGTGGGTCTTTGGGCATGCTGGAAAAATCCCATCTTCGTCGCAACTGCAATTCCGCAAGTTGAAAACTAAATGTTGAGAAGGAAAGATCAAGATTCGAGAAAAGTGTTTGATGCCTGCATGCAACTTCCCAAATTCATTTTCAGGTAAGACTCATGAATAATTGGTACAAAATTTCAATTGCAGTGGATGTGTTTTGAATTTTTTTGAAGTGAAAATTGTTATGCTTTTTTGTTTGAATGGAAATTGTGATTATATGAGGGTTTGTCTGAACATAAATTGTCACCATATCCCTAGAAATTGTGACCGTATAAGGGTCTTCTTATTTATTATGGAAATTGTGAAATTCTAAATATTGAAATACTATGATATCAATTTAAATAATATTTTTTTATGATTAATAACATAGTACATATATGGAATTTCAAGGAATAATGTGTTGTAATAATGGACTCCATAGTACGTCTGATAGATAAAGGATGGAGAGTGAAGAGGGTTAGCAGCTATGGCTGACTGGTTAGGGTTGCAAGTGTAGGGGAGGAGTAAAGGATAAGGGTACGAGTATGGTGACACAATCTCGAGAGGAGTTAGACAAGTCAGATCCCTCTGGTCTGCCCAAGGACCGAGGACAGAGAGAATACCCGACATTCAAGGACATAGTTCTGGGAAAAATGATGACAAAAGCCGAGGATAGGAAGATGGGGGGTGTAGGAAAGGGAAAATAGGACATGAATACAAAGAAGAAAAAATATGGAGCTGACAAAATCAAAGTGAACGGATACCATGCATGCACAAAGGAAACCCCAGGTATGAGGTCACTTCTCATAGTATAGGAAACTATATATAACACATGAAAGATCATGCTTCAATAGGTAAATTCATAGGGATCTGGCCTTTGGAAAAATCTCTCATGGGTTGGGTGAGATCCAAATGGAATGTCAAGGGTTAGTTGGTCCTAAAGCTAGGATCCAAAGGATTTTTCAGAGCCATTTTCTCTAACCCGATGGATAGGGACAAGTTGTTTGAAGAAGGTCCATACTTCTTCAATCCTGCAAGCCTCCGCCTGCGCTATTAGATGGAGATATTTTCCCTAAAGAAAGAGGACTTCACGAAAACCCTGATCTACATAAGACTATACTCTTTGCCTCAAGAATTCTAGGAATATGAGACACTGGAAGGCATAGGAAATATCCTGGGATATCTCATCAAAAATTCTCAGGTTACAAAGATTGCTAAATATACCTCATATGCCCGGATTTGCATCTACATGAACGTGGCAGGATCCCTCCCGGAGGCACTAACAATGTCATACAAGGACAAAAAATGGAGCCAAACAGTGGACTATGAACTTATCCCATTCAAGTGCAGAAAATTCCATGTCCATGGGCATCTGTTCCGAGATTTCCCCCTAAATGTAAAGCAGAATGACACTAAACATCAAGAAGGAACAGATGTGGAAGGATTCACCAAAATTCAAGGAAAATACAAGGAGGGATGAAGTCAGGGTAGCCAATCATTCAAGGAATAAAACGATAGCGAAAAAAGGTTTTAAACCTTGGAGGAGAACAACCCAGAAAATGAAGAGAAAAAATGTCAAGAGATGCAGAAAAAGGAAATACAGAGACTAGGAACCGCCGAAAAAAAAACGTTACAGATCCAAAAGATACACAAGTGGAGCCAAAATAAAGGGAGCTAGAGATGAAATACCAGGAGGATCATGACACGTATTAAGGAGGCCCAACCCAAGACTATCAAGAAATGGACACATAAAAGGTGGAACGAAATACCAAGTCCCAAAAGAAATACCAAAGAGAAAGATAAATAAAGGAGAGAAATACAGATCAACCTTCCAATCTTCAAGCATATTCTCAGGATGTAAAGGGTCAATAGATAGGTTTATGTATATTTGCAAGCACTTCGAGCAACTTCGAGGTAAAAATCAATCCCATGAAGATTCTTAAAAAGATCCCTAGTGAGGAAAAAAAGAGGGGAAGAAAACCATATAGATAATTAATTGAAGAAACAGAAGCCCACCTAGTGGATAGTTAAATGGTAGGCCTCCCGGAAAGATATTTCCAAACCTAACAAAAATGATATAATGAATCTCATATCATGGAATGTGGGTGGTATGAATTCCCCATCCAAACACAAAATGGTCAAAAAACGAATTATGCAAGAAAAAAAAGAGGTAGTTTTGATCTAGGAAACGAAATGTGATAAGGAGGTAATGATCAAAATTGCAAAGAAAAATTAGACAGTTTGTGAAGTTGAGGTGATGGACTCAGAGAGCGCTTCTAGTGCATAGAAATTTTATGGGATCCCGGTAAGTGGATCTTAGAGCTGCTCTCCACCCTTCCAAGTATTCTCACGATGAGCTTCACTGCTATTGGCTCTCAAACCCAAGGCTTCCTCTCAAATGTCTACAGTCTTCACACCCCTCAACTCAAGTGAGGATTTCTATATTCCTCAACCATCTTAGGGAACTCTTACAATTCCACCATTGGGTCATTGGGGGTGATTTTAATATGATCTTTGCACTCTGGGAGAAGAAATGTGGGATAATACATATGGAGGGGGAAAGTGTGGCTTTCTGCGAATGGATAGAGAACCATAGCCATATTGATATCTAGACTAGCAACAGACCTTTTACCTAGAGTAACAAAAGCATAGGGGGAATACATGTTAGGCTTGATAGATTCTTAACATCAGAAACCCTATTTCAGGGTCAACAAGCAATTTCGACGGAAGTCCTCCCTTTTTATGGCTCAAACCACTAGCTGATAAACCTCTCATGGGAGGAGAAAATTTCCCCCTTCCCTAAGCCTTTTTGTTTCAAAAGTTTTTTGATGGATCATTCATATTTTGTGCAAAATATTGAAAGCTAGTGGTTTGAAAACCCGGGCTTGTATGGCACCAAAATGTACCAAGTTTAGTAGAAATCGAAACATGTCAAGATCTGTATTAAGAAGTGGAACAAGGAGCTGTTTGGGAACATTTTTTAGGAAAAGAAATGCATGGAATAATAAATGGAGGCGATTCAATTAGAATCTACAATAGGAGACAAAACAGAGGAAGTCGTAAATAGGGAGGAACAACTCAGGTTGGACCTAGATCAAAGGGACAAATAGGAAGAGATCCTTTGGCACCAAAACTCCTGAGTCAAGTGGCTGAAAGAAGGATACATGAACACAGGTTTTTTCATAACTCCCTGCTTCAACGAAGGAACCAAAACATGATTTCTTCCCTAACCAAAGCCTCGGGAGAAATATTGGAATTTGTTGATGATATAGAAATGGAACTAGTAAACCATTTCCAGTATTTGTTAACAGAACCTGCAAGGAGAAGATAAGAGACCATCCAAAATATCACAGGATGTGTTCCACAACTATTATCCTGGGAACATAATAGATTTATTATTATTCCAACCTCCTTGGAGGAAGTGGTGAGGACATTAATGGGCATGAAGCCAAGCAAATTCCCTAGGTCGGATGGATTCACAACTGATATTTTCCAGAAAGGCTGGAAAAATATAGCAAACGACATATGGGTAGTTCTTGAAGAATCAAGGTCCTATAAGACCATTCTTAGAGTCGTCAATGCTACCTTTATAGCCCTAATCCTAAATGAAAAAGAGGCGAACACTGGTGATAAATTCATACCTATAGCCTTATGCGATGCTATCTACGAGATAATTTCTAAACTCATTATAAATAAGATGAAGACCCTCAAAAATATTATCTCCTTGGAACGAGGAGGGTTTTTGGAAAGAAGACAAATTGTAGATGGGTTCATAGTCGCACATGAAATTGTTCACTCCACGAAAAATTCAAAGAAGGAGGGTATGCTAATCAAATTGGATATGTCAAAGGATTACAATCGTATCAGTTGGGGATTCCTCCAAAAGATGTTGGAAGTGTTTGGATTTGTTGAGGATTGTATCCAATGGAGATATGGGATAATATTGACAACCTTCTTCTCAATCCTCGTAAATAGATCCCCCTAAAAAACCTTCAACCCCTCTAGAGGAATCAAACAACGGGATCCTCTCTCTGCCTACCTCTACATTATCCTATAGGAAGGTTTGGGGAGACTAATTGAAAAGGCCGTGGATGAAAATAAATTGCAAGGGATCAAAATCTAGGAAGAGGTGAATCTAGTTTCCCATCTCCAATTCGTGGATGACAACGTCCTCATGGGATCGCCCATGATGAAGGAGGCCAAAAAAATCAAGAGAATATTGGAATTATACAAAGAGGCCTTAGGTACGGTTATAAACCTTTCTAAATATCAAATTTTTTTCTTTAATACGCCTGTCAATGTACAAATAAATATAACTTTGATCCTTGGTTTCAAAAAATCTAGCCTCCCTTCTAAATATCTTGGAGCCCTGCTAATAGACAAAGTGATCAGGAATACCTCTTGGAAATATTTGTTAGGAAAACTAGAAGCCAAGTTAAACAAATGGACACATTGATTTCTCACCTTCCTGGGGAGAATCCTCCTAATCAAGTTTGTCCTGAGTTCCATGCCTCTCTAACATTTCTTGGTTTTGGCTATGCCTAAAGGAATCCTCAAAAAAATCATAACCCTTCAATGGTCCTTCCTATGGGGAGGGGAAACAAAGGAAAAAAAGTGGGCTCTGATAGCTTGGGATAAACTATGTAAGCCCAAGTCCAATGGTGGGGTGGGCATCTGAGATCCTATGTTTGTTGGTCAATCCTTAGCTGCCAAACTCTTGTGGTGATGGGTCAAGAACCCATATTATTTATGGGCCAATATATGGAAGAGTAAGTATGCCCCTGATGTGGAGTTGTAAGACCTCATACAGATGGATGGATCACACTCTAGATCCCTCATATGGAATAATTCTTGGAAAAACAGAGAGTTGGTCCAAAAAGACAGTTTTTGGGAGATCCATGACGAAAGGTCTACCCTTTATTGGGATGATGCTTGAGAATAACTTCCATTTTTGGTTGGAAAATATGGTGTGACCCTGGTAAGAGACACCCTAATTGAAATAGGATGGACCTAGATCTACTAGTATTGGAAGGAATTGGGAAACCTAGATTCGAAACATGAAATATTCTGGAGAGACTTGACAGATTAGCCAAATCATTTAAGTATGGAAGTCAAGGAAAACATGGAAGAGGAGATTTCCCTCCGACAAATCAGAGTCAGAAATGGCCCATATATCATTCGTTCGGGTAGAAAAGGAGAAGGTACGTTCAATGTCAGGGATGCTTACCTGAGGGCAGTAGACCCGACAGACACAGAAAAACAAAAAGATTGGCAGCGCATATAGAAGTTGGGGATTTGGCATAAAATCTCAACCTTTTTTAGGCTAGTTCTAATGAGGAAAGTATTGACTTGGGATCATCTTAGAAATCAGGGATATCACAGACCCACCATATGTATGCTATGTGGAAAGGACTAAGAATACCTAAATCACCTTATGTGCAAATGTAGGGAATCTAGAACCATATGGGATAATGGAGCAACTTTGCTTTGTTGATTTGGTGGAAACGACGATGATACAAGTAAAACCATAATAGAGTGGATGGTCGATCCTTTTAAAAAATTCCTTCTTAACAAAGATTGGGAGATCTTCCTAGGAATTGTTATGTGGAATTTATGGAAGGAATGAAACAAAAGAATCTTCAAACATAAGTCCTTCCCTACTCAACAAATTTGGGCCAGAATCCAAGAAAATGTGCAAGAATCCATAATGTCTGGTACATGGTCAGCATAAGATCGTATCTTTCCAGATGAGGAGGAAATAATATTCACACAATGGAGACTCGATAGGGCATATCAACAAGCAATCAAAGTCCCCATCCATAGTAGGAATCACCCCCTCCAATCTTGGAAGCCGCCAAAGGATGGAGTTATCAAACTGAACTTTAATGGAGTGTCAAAAGATAATGTAGGGAAATCAGGGATGGGAGGGATTCTAAGAGACTCTAAGGGAAATATCTTGTCCATTTTCAACGAAAAACTTGGGTACAATACAAATAATGGAGTGGAATTGGAAGGACTCCTCATAGGTATAGCCATGGCCAGAGCAAGGGAGATTAGAATCCTTGTAGCATAAGGTGACTCTCTCCTAATAATCTCGACCCTTAAGCGATTGATCGATGGATCAAACCTAGAAAAGGTCTCTTCAAATTGGAGATTTTCTCATGGATGGGCTCGAGTTGCCGATATAATCAAGAGCTTCTTGGTTATTATTCCAAACCAGGTGAGACGAAGTGCAAATTCAGTGGCAGATTACTTGGCTAACCTTGGCATCCAACAATTGTACAATTGACGAAACCCACAATAATGATTGAGAGGATGTGTATTCAGGCGATGACTTGGTCAAGATGAGTGGGTTCATTAGAGTGTGAGGGGAATCCTTGTAACCAAGCACACACGAGTCTCAATCAAGTAAACTAGCGACAAGTACAAGACGACGATCGTAATGAGATATTCAACATCAACTTTAGTTATGGGATTTAGAGTGGGGGTAGTGCGAGGACAACCCTCCCTAGAATGAAGCCTCGGGAAGAAATCATGAAAATACCATGCCTGGTCGTAGTTGATATGCGGTGTTATAACAAGGGTTATTACCAAGGTTTTGGCTCAATTTTGGAAAAATTGACCATAGTACACTGACTCGGTTGGAAGAAAGAGCCTGAAGTTCAAGTAATTTGGGACAGGTTGTGGAGGTGGTGGTTTGCAAAGGCCATCTAGTGGCACCTTCCTGCTGGAAAACTAGAAGGGACACCACAGGGGACTGGGGTATTGGGCAGACTTTGCAACATTTCACGGTTCCTAGATAGAGAAGAAGAACGAGCAGTAGAAGGTTGTGAGTAAGGTGGCAGCTTCAACTAGCAAGAATCAATAAGGAATTAGGTTAGGTGTTGGTCATTCTTAGAAAGAGCCAAAGGATGGACATAAAATGTGTGAGGGAGTCCAGCTAGAAGGGGGAAAAAAAGGACACGTCCCCTCCCTAGGGTTCGGTCAATCTTACTAGGGCGATAAGAGTGGCTTGGATGGCTGGGACAAAATTCAATAACATTTGCTTGGATGTAGAGAAGAAGACGATCAAAGATATAGAGGAAGCGGTCAAGTGCCATTGTCACTCTACCTCCAACATGGAGATTGTCAGAGATTTCAAAGCTTGGGTCGAGGATCCAAACTTTAAAAGAACTAGGGAAACAAAGTACTTTAAGCTGGCTGAAACCTATTGGATTATTAAGGCGATGTTGGCTCATGCGATTGAGAAAGTCAAAACAGATAACTATAATACCCTCCACGAAATCAAGTTGTTGAAAGGAAAATTTGACCTCTTCTGTCGTTCTCAGTTTGACATCAAATTATGGGTCAGAAACAATATTCAAAACCAGGACAACTTTCTGAGAACGTCCAGGAATCCAAGCCCGCCAGGTTCATGCGAGTGACCCATTCAGGTTGAGGATGAAGAATCTCCTCATACGACTGTTGGGGAGGTCAAGAAGGTGGAGGATCACTCGATACTCCAGAAAAATTAGGAGGTTGAATCCTTGGGTTCTGCTCTGCTCTCCTTTTGCTCTGTTGATTTCAGTTTTGGTTGGGTCTAGCTGGTTCAGTCATGGTCCGTATGCCTTCAAAAATTCAAACTAGTCTCATTTTGAGCTAATTATGTATATGGTCAGTTTGGTTCTTAAAAATGTTTTATCCAATAGTGGGGTTTGAACGCATTTCCTATGACGGTGAGGGTTCTAGTTTATGTTTTTGTAGACTCTCACCGGACTCCCATTCTAAAGTCTTGATGGCTGCTAACTATGGTTGATAGTCTATGAACTTCTAGTTTTGTCTCGTGTGGGGTTTGGTTTCCTTTTTATCAGACCCCCATTAGCTTGTCTGTACTTTATTGTTTATATATAGAAATGTAAAGACTCTGGTTTTAGTTTAAAAAAAAACATAGTACATATATTAATGTAGTACTATTGACTTTGTATTCATTGTTGATAAGTTTGACTCAGAAGGTATTCTCCATGCGTGGCATCCTAGCATGGGTGGAGGATAATGAAACTTAGCCAAGTTGATTAATTAATCTCCTTCCTAAGTCTAAGTTAGGAAAAGAACAATCGATGTGTTATCTTCTTCTGTTGATTTAATGAGTACCTTTTTCTAAGGTTTAAGTGGAAAATAATTTAAGTTGTGATCTTTTAATCATGACCTTCTTTCTCATTGAGTGAGTGAGGGTTTATCTTGGCCCTCAACCATTTTGTATATAGGGTTTTCACTTACTCATGGAGATATAAAGAGATTGACTTGGTAGAGGGGAACATCACTTATGCATTTGAACATTGAGAGAGAGAGAGAGCGATCTAGAGAAAATTGATTGAGGGTTTGGTGGACGGGTTTTTCACAGGAGACATGGGAGATTTTTTAAGATGATTGACCTTCTTCCTTGGATTTTAGCAGAGGCCGATTTTCAGATCTGAAGGGAAGTCGTACTAGGTGATGCCAAGCTCATCACACAAAGGGTTGTACGAGTGACGCAAAGGCTCGCAATTGATTTTTGTTGAGTCGATTGGTTTTTTGGGGTTTGTAGAAGGGTCATACTATTTCTTAGGAGCATTTTGTTGGGGTTTCTCCTCAGTAATTGGCTGGGAAAATTTTATCTGTAAGAGATCTCTATATTTCCTATTGCAATAATAAAATCCACAAATTTGAAGAACTAGTTTTCCCTCCGTGGTTTTTCCAGGGACAAATTTGTCCAAAAATACTGGTGTTCTCATGTGATGTGATTGTTGTTATCTTTTTCAACATAGATCAGATTTATTTCTAATGTGTTTTTTTTTTTTTTTTGAAGAACACTTAGTTGTAAGTGTAAAATACCAATTTTAGAAATTTAAATGTGCTAAATAAATTTATGGGTAGTAAATATTGTTGAAATTTATGGTTCATCTTGTTGGGTTTTAGTGGATTCGCATGGTATCAAGTCGTCTTGTTGAAGTAACAACATCAATGTATTGGGTTAAGGAGATCGTTTTCATATCTTGTGCAAAATCAATTTGTAAGACTGCGGTAGGGTTTGGACATACACACTTTCAGCAATGGCCATGACATTAAGAGTGGATGATAGACTTCAAGGCGCTCAAAGCTTTCCCACCTTGAAAGAGAGGGTTACCAGAGTCTTTGATGTCAATGATGTGCTTCAACATGTTGATGATAAGGCAACAACTCCTACAGATGCAACTTTATTGGGAGCAGGGAAGAAGGGTGAAGTGAAGGAAATGAGAATAATCCTTGATGGGGTAAAGGATCATATAATCCTAGACCTTTCAGGGAAAACATCTGCTAAAGACACGTGGACCACCATGGGTAGCCTCTATTAGAGTAAAAGTGAAAACAAGATTATGGTGCTTCAGGAAAGGCTATGAAGTACCAAGATGGATAAGACTGAAGGTATGATTCCTTACCTCACATGTCTTACACAGATCAGTGATGAGCTTGGAGCATTTGGCTCAAAGACAAAGGATTCTCAGTTAGTACGCATAGCCCTGAATGGATTTTCAAAGCCATGGGACTCATTTTTGCATGGGATTGTAGCTCGGGAGAAGCTCCGTGTCTGGAAACACTTATGGGATGATTTTGTGTAGGTTGAAATTTGGCTTGGTCAAGTGAGTGGATCAACTACAACATCTTAGGTTGTGGATGAGGAGGATTTGGCTCTTGCAAGCAAGGGCAAGGGAAATTCTAAGAAGAAAGGCTTTGGGAAGAAGAAAAACATTGACTTCTCCAAAGTCAAGTGTTTCTAGTGTCACAAGTTTAAGCACTTTGCCTCACAGTGTCCGGAAAAGAAGAAGAGTAATCCATAGATGGCATACTCTGCAGGAGTAAAAGATTTTGCAAAGAACTTTGAGGAAGATTTATGCCTTATTGCATGTATGTCGAGCTCAACTGTCACATATATTTGGTATGTGAATAATGGCGCCTCTTGTCATATGACTGGGCACAAGGAGTTCTTTAGTAGATTGCAGGAAGGAGGTGTGAATCTTCATATTGACCTTGAAGATGATGCATGCTATAAGGTGTAAGGCATAGGCACTATGTCATTTCAGAGGGAGTCAGGTAAACCACTCTGTATTTTTGACGTGTTATACATTCCTAGTCTTACAATGAACCTCATATCAGTTTCGACCCTAGAGGACAGAGGATTTGAGGTTACCTTCCGTGGACGAAAGGTGTATATTAGACCAAAGGGGTCTACAACCAAGATGGATAAGGTAATTGGGGTTTGTAGTGAGAAAGTGTAGCAATTACATTTCGAGCTAGTGAAAGCATTGGTTAGCAACAACATTGATTTGGGAGAGTTATGGAATAGAAGGATGACACATTTTCATTATGGTGCATTGGGTCATTTGCAACAGGCAGTTTTAGGAATGCCTAAGGTTGCAACATAAAAGTATGACCCTTGTAATGGTTTCACATTCGGAAAGTATGCCCGCAAGGCATTTCCATCTACAATTATTTGAGAGAGATGGGATTCCAATGGAGTGAGGTTGATCCAAACCTCTATTTTCTAGTAGGTGAGGTGCCTCTCATACTAGTACTTTATGTTCATGATCTATTTCTTATTGGAGATGAGCAACCAACTACATACTGCAAGGCTAATCTTGCAGCAGAGTTCGAGATGAAAGACCTTGGTTTGATGCATTACTTCCTTGGTCTGGAGGTTTGGCAGACAGATGGGCACTTCTTCTTAGGACAAGGGAAGTATACAGTGGATATCTTGCGTAGGTTCAGGATGACAGATTATAGGCCCATGTCCACGCTTCTAGTGACAAACTGGAGGAAGATTTATGTATCTAGTTCAGAGACAATAGACCATTTATCGCCAACTTATTGGATCGCTCATGTATCTGGTCAACACTAGACCGAATATTAGCTTTGTAGTTAACTCTTTGAGTCAATTCATGGTGGACTCTCGAAGAGTGCATTGGATAGTTGTGAAGCATGTGCTTTGATACTTGAGAGGTACAATGGAGTATAGATTGTTGTATGAGTATAGTGGTGGAGTGAGATTAGAAAGTTTTATAGATGTTGATTGGGCAGGATGTGCAGAGGATAGAAAGAGCACTTCAGGGTGCTGCTTCATCATAGGATCGGGTATTATATCTTGGTTCAGCAGGAAGAAAAAGTCAATGGTATTAAGCTCTATGGAGGTAGAGTACATGGCAACTAGTTTAGCAACATGTGAGGCAATGTGGTTGAGGAAGTTGTTCTTGGGTCTGTTTGATAAAGAGTTAGAGGCTACTGTGATACATTGTGATAATTAAAGTTGCATCAAGCTCTCTGAGAATCCTATGTTTCATGATCGTAGCAAGCATATGGACATCCACTATCACTTCATACGAAATTGTGTACAAAGGGGAGTTGTGAGGCTCCAATACATACAAACAAATGGTTAGATGGCAGATATATTTACCAAGGCACTATGCAGACATAAATTCATGAATTTCAAAGATCAGATGGGGTTGGTTCAAAATCCCTTCCTCGTTAAGAGGGAGTGTTGAGAATTGTAACGCAGAAGGTCTTCTCCATGCGTTGCATCCTAGCATGGGTGGAGGACAATGAAACTTATCCAAGTTGATTAATTAATCTCCTTCCTAAGTCTAACTTAGGAAAAGTATAGTTGATGTGTTATATTCTTTTGTTGAATTAACGAGTACCTTTTTCTAAGTTTTAAGTGGAAAATAATTTAAGTTGTGATCTTTTGATCGTGACCGTCCATCTCATTGAGTGAGTGAGGGTTAATCTTGGCCCTCAATCATTTTGGAAATAGGGTTTTTTCTTACTCATGGAGAGATAAAGAGATTGAATTGGTAGAGTGGTGCATCACTTATGAATTTGAGAATTGAGAGAGAGAGCAGTCTAGAGAAAATTGATTGAGGATTTGGTGGACATGTTTTGCAAAGGAGACAGAGGAGATTTCAGAAGAGGATTGACCTTCTTCCTTGGCTTTTAGCAGAGGCCGATTTTCAGATTTGAAGGGAAGTCGTACTAGGTGACGACAAGCTCACACAGAGGGTCATACGGGTGACACAGAGGCTCACATTTGAATATAGCTAACTGCTAAATAAACCTCTCATGTATTTAGTAGGTGAGACTCTTAGGAGAATTAAATTGAAAATGAAATAATGAACGCTAGTCCAGAAGCTACAGAATCATGAGCATCGCATGATCAAATAACTTTGAAGCAGTGGAACCTTTAAGGTGACATCGTTCAATGAAGTCCCTGAGTAAACTATGATAACATGAACTTGACGACTACCCAAAGACCCATAGTTCCAACTCAGGTAAGCACCCATGCTTTCCTCAAAAAAAAAAAAAAAAGCTTATATCTAAAATCTAAACCTACACCATTGGAAAGGTCATATTCTCTAGTATGTCCACATAGAGTTGTATGTCATAATTAGTTCTATATTTTTTTCACTTTTTATATTTAACATATACATAAAATAAACTTTATCGACTAGTGCAACATAATTATGAGTGTTGTAACATTTTTTATTTTTTTATAATTAACATATACATAAAATAAACAATATCTAATTGTATGACATAAATATTATTGTTGTAACATGATTGACTTGGTCAAGTGGTTTTGTAAGCCAAATTCAATTTAGTAATGGGTTGGTTTTGAAAAATTTACAATTAAATTCAATGAAAGTTGATTTAAAAAAAAAAAAAAAAAATGGGTTCATCCTCATTTTTAATGTAAAAATCATTTTTTTAAACATGTCATTTTTTTTTATTTTTTTTTTATAACATTCGATTTTTTTAATATGATCTTGTACTTCATTGAAATCTAAAGATCTATGTGAATAGATTCTCAACTACCCCATTCACCACCCTTGCACAAATAAGTTTAACATTATTTATAATATCCTATTAAAAGGTTGGAGTAAGACTATTTTTAATGGGAAATTCATTGACTTCCGATCCTTATCGATATTATACCCACCTTTTTAGTCCCCGCCCTAAGGCAGCAGGGACTATAGTAATCGATTCACGGCTTTTGTATTTACCCTGCACGCATATCAATAACCTTTTGTTGGGTTAACCTAAAGTTATCATAAACTTATACAATTTTCACCCTCACATTTGATTTTTTAATCCAAAGTTTGAAGTTGGAGGTGTTATTTGGCCTCATTTCGAGGCAAATAAACATTTTTTTTTTAGGAAATAAACTTTGGCAAACGGATAATATATTTATACTATTTTACATTGGATAATGGTGAGGTCGATTAATGCTAGACTTGAGGTTAGCATTAATTCACTCAAACATTTAATGTTTGTGATTACAATATGTTTAATAAATAATATGGCATAATCTTTTGGCATAGCCGTTTATTAAGTGTCTATAGTTACAAACGTATCCATAGTTATATGTTTAAACATGTCCATGGTTATGTGTTTAAAAGTGTCCATGGAAAATTCGTGTCCATCAATGGGGCAACAAAGGAATCAACATAATGGTTTTTATGTATTTGAAGGAGATCCTAGTGGATGTTTAAGTAGTTGAAGGAGAGTTGGAACTGTATCTACATCCGGGTGAAGAGAGGCTGGTACAAGAAGAGAGGTCGTTGTTGGTTGATCTTTGAACTGAGTAACCATCTCTCACTTTCCTCTGGGTAACACTCTCCATCTTTTCATACTACACCTCTATTTTCCTTCTAGTCATTCTCTTCACATTGCAAAAGTCTCTTTACATTGTAAAGGTTTTTTTATTATAACATTTTATCATTTTGAGATATATATTTTCATATGTGCATATAGTCAATTTCTCTGTTGTGGAAAAAATAAATCAACAATACTTATCTCATTTTTTCTTCTTCATCATTTGTTACAACATACATTATCAAATTTCCAAATCGTCTCATGATCTCCAAATTTTCGTTTTGGATCATAGCTTTGGGTGGCTATCTGTTCTCTATGCATGTATTTCATATTAGCTGAAACACACATAGAGTTGAGGGAATCTAAAATTTAATTTCAAATGTGGTAATTCCAAAGGTTAATCAATTAAACGTGGCAATCATATGGTGGTACAGTAATTTCTTAATATGATTAGGTAAATGTTAAAAAATAAACAGGTTAACTGATGCATTCAAAAATACAAAGAAATTCCAAACTACAAAGAAATTCCAAAGGTTAATCTGGCAATCATATGGTGGTACAGTAATTTCTTAATATGATTAGGTAAATGTTAAAAAATAAACAGGTTAACTGATGCATTAAAAAATACAAAGAAGTTATGAAGAGTAAATCACATTCATTGATTTGGAAGGACGACTAAGAATATGCCAACATCTTCAATTGTTAGCCATCAGATTAGAATTTTAAATTAAAAGGTGATTAATTATGCCCATCTCCAATAGTTAGGCGTAATAAGAATCTCATTCAATTTTATCTTAATTTTCTAAACTGTAAAAAAAATTATATAATACTTACCTCCTTCATTTCCTGTAGCATTTCTTGTGGCTCAACCGTCTCTACCCCTTATGGACTATTCTTGTGGTTCGACCGTATCTACCCATTACTTAGGAAATTGTTCGTGATATTAATCTATGCTCAAGTCTTCCACTATTACAGTTGATATTTCTCCATATTACAGTTGATATTTCTCCAATTCAAGCTTGTTCTATCTCCAATAGGTGGGTCCTGCTTCCCCAGACCATCCTTCTTTCTTATGGTAGTAGTAACCGAGAGCTAGTTGGCCTAGTTGCTTACTTTTCTTTTGGTCCAACTGCTTCCTGCTCGCTTAGCATGTGATTCCCAACTTTGGCTCAACCATCGCATCCTTCACCATTTTTAGACGATATCTATAAAGAACATATGCTGCCACCCATTTCATAAGAAAATAAGCAAAATCCTTGCTCAGACAAACTCTTGGGCCTGCATTGAACACTGGATATTTATAGCCCCCTTCCGGTACAAACATGCCTTCTTTCAGCCATCTGTCGGGCTTGAATTCCCTGCAGTCTTCTCCCCATATACTCTCTATCCTCCCCATGGAATATATTGGGAAAATGAGATTTGTTCCCTTTTTCAAATATAAGCCGTCGGGCAATACCTCATCTTGCATCACTTCCTTATAGTTTATAGGGAGCGAGGGATATATCCTTTTTTTTTTCCATGAAATTTTTTTTTCTCAATTTTATAAATAGTATAAAATCATTTACAGCGTCAATCCACCATTACAAACAGCAGTCTACATCAGCGATCTATTCTGCCACCCGAAAACAAATAACGATCCTTACCGACGATCATATCTGTTCTTGTAGCAGGTCAGGAAGAGTAACTATAAGAAAGAGAACCATAACCGCGGTCCATTGTCGATCAAAGAAGAATTAACACGACCCCTGTGTATCGATTACAAAAAGGATCACAAGGAGTACCGACCAGATCCAGCTAGACTAATCCTGGAGGCAGAGAGGATAAACAGGAAATTAACATCAAGTAGAACAATAACTACAGCCTTAGATTAAAAATAAACAAGTCAAACACTCTCAGAAGGATTGATGACAGCAGGATAATCAGAAAACGCTGAAGGATGTGATCGGGCTCTCAATCCCACTGTCACTGTGAAAGATCGCTAAAACTCCAGCCTCCTCCTTTAATGCTCTCTTTGAGAGGGCATCGACTTCTCTGTTGTAAGCTGTGGAAAAGTGCTGAAATCTGATATTAGAGAAACCAATAGCTAGATCTAAAGTTTTTTGTTTCCAATAATCAACATGGATCGCTCGGAGATTGGATTTTTTGGAAATCCAGTCAATGATGACCTTTGAGTCACCTCGGACGATCAAATGGTTAATGGACCACCAGGTAGCCAGTTGAAGGGAAACCCAAAGCCCCATCAGCTCCGCTTTTGTGTTAGTTCCCGGGCCACAATTGAGCATCCACTTTGTGATTCTCGACGGATTTGCTCTGAAGAACCCTCCAGCCCCGCAGCAGGAACCATTGGCTTGGGCAGCTCCATCAAAGCATGCCAAAGTGTACCCTTCTGGCAGACTAAGGTCTATCTCTTTGTGAATAAAGTGTTTTATAGTTGACGGCTGCCAGCTGAAAGAAGCTAAGACCCTGTGGAATACAACCTGCGTAGATGGGGTTCTGTCTTCAAACAATGCATTATTGCGTTCAATCCACAGATGCCAGCAGGTGTATACTGCCAAGGAAATCGGCAAAACTTTATTTGAAAGCCAGGAAGAGAAACAGTCGGTGATGGTATCACCGCTCCAGGAGGTTGATAGATTTAAATGTTTTAAAATTCTGCTCCAGACATCCTTTGTAAACACACAGTGGATCAGTAAATGTTGACTGTCTTCTTGAGCTCTTCGATAGAGGGAGAAAAACCCGGGACCTTCCCATCCTTTCCTGCGAAGGGAATCCCAGGTTAAAATCCGATTCATACTTGCCAGCCAAACAAATAACTTGTGTTTTAGTGGAACCCTCCACTTCCAAGCCTGTGGTCGCCATGACAAATCCGGGGCAAGTAAAAGAGTATTTTGTAATGCATCAAATATATTTTTCACCGATGGGATGCCAGATGCATCACCGCCTGTCCATAAAATTGTATCTGGTTCATGTGAGAGTGATAAACCCGCGAGCTTAAGATCCAGGGTAAATTGATTCCACTCTATTGCCCTCCGCCCAATGAGTGACAGTTCCCTAGAGCCCATCCACTGATCCGGAAGTGTGGAGGATCCTGTTGGTAAATTGATTTGTGCTAGATAAAGAATATTTTGGGATGTGAGTTTCGAGCACAAATCCGGATGAAGAAGTGATCTGTCCTCCAGACCAACGATCATGTCTCTGCCAATTTTGATCTTTTTGCCAGTGCCCGGTTTCCATCTGAGCCAATGGAGAATGATGGGAGAAGAAGCAACCAGACCCTTCCAGAAAGGGGAGGCGCTCTTTTGAAGTAGTGTTGGCTTCCGAAGCCAGTCACTGAGATTTGAGGAGCCGAGGTATTTATCCATGACAATTTTGTGCCAGATACTATTGTGTGTAAGAGCTCTCCAAGAGGAGCTGGCCAGGAGGGCAGTATTGAAGGTAAGTAAATTTTTTAGGCCCCAACCACCTGCCTTCCTGGGCCTAGCCAATAAATCCCAGCTGCAGAGATGGAAACTATGCTTACTCCCATGTCCATTCCACAAAAAGTTTGTAGAAAGACTCCGGATAGTATTGATAATCTTTCTTGGAATCTTCTCTAATGTCATCCAGTATACCGCCAGTCCTTAATGTTTCAGACAACGCAGCATGCAAGTATTGCATCTGGTTCACCTCCTCCATCATTTAGACGATATCTATAAACAACTTATAGTTTTTATTGTTTCCTATTTTAGTTTCATAATAAATTGAAAATATAACTTTTTAAATATATCTTTTGAGACTGTGTGTACTTCTCGACTAATTGGTCAAGTTTTAAGTCCTTGTTAAAAAAAAATGAAACATATTTAAACAAACAAAAGAAAAATAAAACGAAATTAAATCGTTATTAAAAAAAATCAAACAAACAAATGATAGAGAACACGTTTGTATTTTTTTCTAATGATAATGTAGCTAATAACACTATCTAATTAATAAATTATTCTAGATTGATAACCCAGCTTCTGGCGTATTTGTTTTCACCGGAGCTTCAAATCATATTGCATCTTCTCATGTATGGTTTGACTAGGAATGGTTATATGCTTTAGTTTATGCATATATACATTAGTTCAAATTTTCTTGCATGCATAAATCAAGACCATTAGTTCATATATACATTAGGAATGGTTTATAATAACTGTTACCCTATTTTAGAGGGACCGTTAGGAACATGTTCATCATATCTAGGCGCCATCTATCCAAAACTTGTTGAGATGTACTTGTCTCCACCTGAGAGTTTATTTTAGCTTAGCAATCTCGTCCTTTAGAGTATCCAACCAAGTCGGTTGATTCTCTCCAACTCTTTCAGTCGTTTCAACTATGGTTTTTTTCTTCTATCGTTTGCTTCGTTTCTTTTTTACAGCTTGCCTATTGATGACTAGATCCCTCATAATGGGATTTAGCTTGACTTCCAATCCTGAGTCTGTAGTAGGTTCCATGTGGAATTTAGTTGCTAATATACATGCAATTACCTTTTCCTTCTTACTCGTAGGTAAATCTGCCATGTTGTCTGAATGACCAGTTTCAGTGGATATAGCTTTGTCCATGTATCCCAATTTCCTGGACACTGAAATGTTCCTACAAAAATCAGAGAGTTGAGCAACTTGGAGATTACTTCGTTTATGGATGAGATGATGTCTCCATACTTGAGAATCGATAGTTATAGATTTCCAATCATGAATCACTGACAGATTCTCTTACAGGTACTTTGTTTCACCATGCTTGGCCAATCCATTTCAAATGATTAGCTTTCGAGTTCGTTATATGACGGCATTCATATGACATCATACGATTGTGAAGTATCGAACGAGTGAAATAGGGTGATTCTGACCAGCCGCCGCCCGCCCCACGATTGGTTGATTTGATATATTGGAACATGTGACATCGGGGCTTTGGCGAAACTTGTTTTGGGCAACCCGCCTTTCGGCCCGACGTATCTTTGGAGGTGCCTCACGTCCACTTTAAAAACCACAATGGTTTCCCCAGTCTTCCTTTATATGATTAAGTCCCGTGCAAGTTCACCGCCCGATATGGCCACCAATCGTTGATCTGGGCCGATTTACAATCGATGGTCTATCAAGTTATGCCTTTTGTGCCTCTGCTATATTTATCCATACGACGCCAAATATGTCCTAGTCCTCATCAATTCTCTAAACTATTAGGCTTCCGCGATGATGTATCTTTTGCTAAATTCCTGAGACTCAGATCTTGTCCGAAAATTGTTATGGTGATAACATAGGCTCTGTTATCCCCGATTTATAGGGATAACTAGGAGATCATGTCTTGAGGCCCATAGGTCCTAGACATGGAGTACTGAGAGCAGGACTGACCTGAGCATGGCCCTGGAGGGCCCATCCTTTCTTCTTTCATTAGATTCGTCTTTTCAGCAGCATCATCCATCGCCATCGACTTGGTCTTGTATCGGAGAAGGCTCTTGATCCATGAGGTAATTGGTCCAGGTATCATGGTATGTGTCACTTTTGATCATTATAACCTTTAAATGTATGCATCTAATTCCTTTTATTTCTGACGACTGCTTGGATCTTACATTGACCCACTTGACCATGCTTGGGGAGATTGACTAGGTGCCTTAGCAAGCCTGTACCCATAGGTTTTGGTTTGCCACTGGGGGATTTCTGAAGAGCCATCGTCCGCTCCCATCATACCACCACTTTTCCATCTTATCTCCCACTCATCTGTCCCATTCTCCTTGTTCGGTCATTAGGATGATCTGTTTGTGGGGTTGCACCTTATCTCGTGGGAAGAAGGGGCTAACGACCCAGAAGGTAAAAGAAACTAGTAAAAGATAAAATCCTAGAAATAAAACCTCGAGATGCTTCGCCCAGGTGTCCCCGAAAAGGCAATAAAATGCCTCTCAGCAAGAAACAAGAGGGACCCGAAAAAATAACAAACAAGACCTAATCAAGAGGATAGGGGGTCTCATCAAGAGCCATCTTATTAGGTTCATGGGTACCTAATAGTATGACATTGCCACCATCTGGTTACCACGCTAGGGCAGTGACCTTTGGTTGCATGGCCAAGGGAAAGGGGGTCTCATCATGAGCCAACCTTCTCATCTATGTGAAATTACTTGTGGGTAACACTGTCAGCTCTGGTCACCATGCCAAGGTAGTGTCCTCTGGTTAGCCCTTGAATAAAAATAAAAAGAAGAAGAAAAAGAAAATAAAGAAAAGAATAAAGGCAAGAAAGGGCTTGAAAAAAATTGCATCCATGACGGGTACAACTCGCCTTCTACAAAGGCACCCACAAGTAATATCATGTATACCTGGCTCTCACTCTACCCGTATGTCTAGACATCCCTTAGCCACATCACCTCATTTACATGGCTTGGATGAAACTCCTTGGAAAATTTCCTCTCCTTATGGATACTAACCCAATAGGGTATCTTGCCCTTTTTCTCGACCTTGTATTGTAGGTTTTTTTGTAAAGTCTTTGAGCTATTGAATGATATATCAGGGTTTTTATGCATATGTTTGATAATATTAATGATTAAATGTGATTAGAATTGCTATGATCCTTGTGACTAATGAGCCCATGCAAGGCGTAGTTTTTGATGTGCAGGACCATGCCCGACGGACAGGTACCATTTGGACTGGTACACATGGGGAGATGATTAGCTCAGACCTCCATGGGGCTGAAGAGCCCATCAGATGGTTGTTGAGACCCGTCAGAGGGGCAGAGACATGACAATGCTTGATTGAGCTTTTGCACCTGAGAAGAAGAAGGAAGTTTCACCAGAGGCACTTTGGCAGAGCCCAGCCTAGGGGGAATGACCCCTTTTCAGTGGAATGTTGGCCTTGGAAGGCTTAGAGCGTCCCCATTCTTACCATGATGTCATGGTCATTCTTGGAAGCAGATTGGGCAGCAGTGGCACGTGTAGCGTGTTGGAGAGGTCCCTGGAGGGTCAACGTTTTACTCCTGGATGCCTCATTTTCCCTAAAAGGGGCTAGTGCCTCCCTTGAAGGGGATTTCACCTTTATTACAGCTCAATTAGGGTTTTAATTTGACATTTTAATGTAAAAACAGTATGATTTTGGTTTAAAGCCTTGTCGACTAATTTTTATGACCTAAAATTAATTAAAGGTCATGATATAGTATATATTGAGGAGTTTTATCCTCATTTTGACATAACTCATCACTCACTCTCCTAGTGAGGTTTGATTTTTGTGCCCTATTAGGGTTATTGGCTGATTTGAGGAAGGCACACTTGTTTGAGGAGGAGATTTTTGGCAAATTTATGGTGTTTTTCTTGAAGGAAGGTTTACAACTAGGGTTTGCATGTTATTTTCTTGATGATTTGTAAGTATTTTTCTGCAAAACTTCTTGATTGAATGGTTGTAGTTTAATTTTTTGTATTATATTTATATATATACATTGTTGAATCAAAACCCTAGGGGACAAACACACAAGTAGGTCGTTGTCTCATGTCCCCTGATAGAAAAACCTTTTAAGTCATTGGGAAAGAAGAAGAGAGCCTAGCCATTGCTACACTCTTTCTATCTTCTCCCCTTAAGCTAGTCGTACTTTTAAATTTCAAGAGAAAGAGGACGTCCAAAGCCTAAGTTATCTACACCTAGGGCCGTTTTTCTTTTAGGGTTTGATGAAAGAGCCTTGCCTTTGCAAAACTCTCCCTCTTCAAACCCTCTTGTCTTGATTTTGCTTGTCTTTGAGCTAGTCGTTTGCCGGGAAGGAGGAGAGAGCACAAGGCCCTTCTTAAGCAACACCGTAGTGAGCTTCTCTCCCCTAGGGTTCTGTCTTCAAGGCCCTGCCATTGCAACACCTTGAAACCTTTCCCTCTTGTCCTTTAAATCTCATCCCCTTCAACTCGTGCGTCCTTCACCTTTTGACTCCATAACCCTAGGCACTGATCTTTAGCCTCCAACGTTGAAGTGAAAGTGATCGAAACAACTCTCAAACTCTTATAAATTGAAACCCTAACTAACTACTAACCCTAATAAGGCTGACATCATCCTTGGTTATTCCATCTTGATGCAACCAACTTTATTTATGGGCAATTAAATGATGGCTTAAGAGCATTTATTGAATAAGGGATTGATTGAATACATTGGTTGCTACATCATCTCAATATTTATTGATGAATTGATACTGTTCCATTGCTATATTAATTAACATTGATCTTGTCAATATCTATTGTCATAATTGCTAATATATTGATATCAGATAGTTATATGAAGTACTAACCCATTGAATTATAGCCTGCATATATTGTTTTTCCATTGTCTTGTTCTAGGCAGGTGTTCTCATTTGGGGCTACACTTCATTATTGGTTGTTTAGCTGGACTATCTGATCTTGGTGGTAACCTCTGAGGAGGGACTTTTACTTTGACCTTTATACCTTGGCCTCTTCAAAACCCCAGGTTACGGGGGACGTCTCCCCTGGGCATAACCTCCCTAAATAGAAAGAACCTCCCCATTGTGGTGACATTGGGTGGGGTAGGTTCCTGTTATGCCAGTTTGGCCTCTATCTTCTAGCCATTTGACCTAGCTACAAATTGTGCGATAACAGGCTCCAACTGGGGATGCTATCCTACCTGTGAGGTAGCAAATAACTTGTAGACCTGGTGCCTGATCCATTGGGATGATCCCAAAACATGTGCATGTACCCTGCTCCTACAATATCAATAGTGTCTGTTGAAGCCTAAACTCTGCACGCTGCTCTCAACTGGATACTGAAAACTGAATATACTGTTGAAACCGACTGTACATAATACTGGAATATATAAAATGAAAAATGCGTGTCCAACAAGCTTATTCGTACATTCCTACCTACCCTAACACGCTGAAATGAATACTCAATCAAGTGAAATAAAATGCCAATGCAACCATGCAAACAATTTATCCATTGTTTGTCTATTTTGCACAAGCTTGCTCCAGATCCAGCTTAATGCTAATTCGTTCAACGATTCATCCATAAATCCAAATCTCAAAAAATTAAGGACATTTGTATTGTTCATTTCTTCCAATAGGATTGCAAATGGATCTTCTAAAATATGTGTAAAAAAATCATCGTGTTTCACTCCTTCCATTGTATTTTTGTTTTTAGGTGATTGAGCTCGTCGACTTCTAAAAAACTGACAGAGTTGTTGAGAAGTTTGGTAGTAGGGATTTCCTGAGTCATAAAGCGACCATGGATGGAGAATGTCATATGACGTGAAAAGATTCATGTTTGGTGCAGACATTGATTCATTGTAATCCACTGTTGTTGGTCTGATTATAAACCTTTCCCATATAATGTGTCTTGAGATCCTGAATCATATGAAAGAATGACTCCTTTTCAGGAATCAAGATAGAAGGGCAAGATTCTTCCACTAGGGTTTCCCCGCTTTTTGGAGTTTTCATATGCGAAATTTCAAAATCTTCATCCATATCTAGGCTATTCAAAAATAGGATCACTACTTCATTTTCAGGGGAAGAAAGGCAACCTTGAAATACCTTGTCTTGTTGGTAATATTGTTGAACATCTGCATTAGTTCTAGGAGAAAAGAAAAGGCCTTTGATAAAAATTTCTTGATCGACTTTTTCTTTAATCTAATGGTTAAGCTCTGATTGAAATTATGAACTAAAATACCCTTCCAAGTAATGATTGTGCAATGCATGTGAGTGTAGTTGGTGTTCTTCAGTAACAACCTTTTTATGTAAAACAATGTTACTGTGAATATAGTCAGAAGTCCCTATTTTTTTCTGAAATTTCATGATTTTCTCTTAACCATTCAAAGGAAGAAAACCATAAGGGGAGAGAGTTTTTATCTGTAAGCCCGCTGCTTTCTTCGCCTTCGACTTCATGCTTGGATATTTTCTGATTTAAAAATCCATTTTGTTTGAACAGTTCGAATGAGGAAAAACACAATGGCAAGGTTTTGTTACCTGACTCACAAACTTCTTCATTTTTTCCAGTATTATCATAGGTACATTTTCCCATCTCTTTGGGTTTTTGGACATGCTCACCTTCAACTTTGTCTTCGACCAATGACTTTATTTCAGAATCTACAAGGTCGTCCTCAAAACAAAGAATAGGGTCATCAAGCGTTTGAGAAGAGTGTTCCAATATCTTGTCAATATGTTTTGTTGGTTTGGTGTGACTTTGCATCAACACAAATTCGTTTGCCTCAACAATAATATGAGAATTCTATTTCAACAATTTGAATGTAGTAAAGCACAAGGGTAGATAATTCTCTTACACTGATCTAATATTTTGCTCCTCACCGTTCTGCTGAAAAAGAAAGTCTTCAATATCATGATCATCCTCGTATTTTTCATATACAGGCAAAACAACATCATATGTAATGTCGTCTAACAAGAACAAACTGGGAACATCAACATGTTCTTCAACAAACAGATTTGTAATCTTTTGACTATCTATAAATGAATACATAAAGCAATTAGCTTCCTGCTTGTCATGGGATGGATCAGGAGCTAAGTCAACATATTTTCTTTTAACAAGTGGAATATAATTGTTAGCACAATCATAAGCATTTGAAACTTCAAGAGGGCCCATGATATTGTCAATTCAATGCTCAGGATTCCAATCAACTATTTTTTGTTCATATTCACTTTCATGTTCTTGAGCAGTTAACCCCTCCTTTTGGATCTGTTTACATGCCTGGATTTTGTGTTGAATATCTTGGGCATCATTAAACATTTGCTGTAAGGACTTAGGTCTCCTTTCCATCAGGAGGAAAGACAAATCTGGATGAAGAGTTGTTGTATAATGGAGCATGGCAACAACTTCAGTGGGTTGAATCTCTTCAACCAATTTGTAGTAAATACTGGAAAACCTTCGACTGAATATAGAGATAATTTTGTTGCTTTGCCATTTCAAGGCATAAAACTTTGCAACTTGTAACTCCAAAGATTTCTTCTTGCCCCAAAACTTAAAAAAAACAGTCTTCAATTCCTCCCATGAGCTAATTGTATCTGGCTGCAAATGTCTAAACCAGTCCTTGGTGTCCCCTTTCAAGGATTGAGAGAAGGCCCTCATACAAACATCATCATTATCAATCTCAAACAACTCTATAAAATGCTCGAACCCTTGGATGTGTTTTTCAGCTGAACCGACATCAGGCTCCCCATCAAATACAGGCAGGTATCTATAATGCTTAGGAGGAAAATCATGAAGGGCTTGAGGTAACTTCAAGGGTCTGTATCTATGCCGAGTCTTGGAGGATGTTGGATTGAGTACAAGAGGTGGAATATCAATTTTGGTTTCATGAGGCTCATCAACTTGGTTATGGTCATCACATGGCCCAGATGAGAATTTTTTATCAAGATCAGTGATACAGTGAGGATATGCATGCACAACTTTAAGAGGAGGATATATAATTGTAATTTTTTCATGATTGTCATCCAAATGCAACAGGTAAAGAAAAACTTGTTTGGCATGTTTAAGGAAAAATCAAAGGCAACTTATAACAAACAATAAAATGCCTTGGAAAAATCCAATTTTAAGTACTTGTTTTCTTCCATAATGTCTTTTCATACCTCTATCAAGAGATCTCATTTTCCAGTGGAGTCTTTGAATTTCATTTGAAGCTTGAGTAGAGTCATCGATAATGTTTTGGAAGCTGGATTCTACATTGAGAGTGGAGTCGCCAGTGAAATTTGAATTTCTTGATTCTTCTGCCAGTGGAATCACCTTCAAACTGCTTTTTGATGTGTGGAGTTGCCATAGTAGGAATACAGCCAATACGTGCCTAAGTGTCTGCTTCTCTTAGACCTTGGAGCTTAACCATGTTGTTCTTCCCAGGGATTTTTTTTTAATTTCATCCCCGACAACGACACCAGAATGTTAACACTCTGTAAATTTTGTCTGATTGAATAGACAAACGACAGAGGTAAAATTTTCAACTAGCTTTAGAGCTGAGACACTAGCCTGCTCAACTCAGAGAGGGCTCTCTTGTGTCACTTGATATAGCTATGGCAATCGGTGGCTAGATTTGGTTTGTGTTGGGGATTTTTAATAAAATAACTGGAGAAATGAAGATAACATTTGGGCTATGGGGTCTGGAATAAATATGATACATTATCAAACCTAAGAATTATTCAGAGGAAAAGGCTAAATTAGGCAGCAAGTCTGAGTTTATATCTGAAAATTTTGCATGACATTAGAGGAAAAAGAAACATATAACTACATCAGAGCATTATGGAGATGAATTCTGAATAAGTTAAGAAGAAAGAAACACAGTCTAAGTTGCTAAGCCAAGAACATCAAATAATGAATTCCGGGCCTCTAAATCTCCAATTTAGACAGAAAGAAGTGTAAATGAAATGTATTCTTACAGAAAATACATACTATGAGAGGAAAACAAGACTCATACCACTGTCAGTTAGAATCTTTTCATAAATAATCCAAAATCTGCCTCTGGATTTATATATTCATTCTAGCCCCAAAATTTAGAAAAGTTTTTCCTGCATAGAGGGTAGGCCCCTCCTTTCTCCATGCTTTCTATACCCTTGAGATAATATATATAGAGAGAAGGTTTCTTCAGGGAATACAAAACGTTCAGACTTCTCATCGTTCAAAGATTAGAGATAAGTTACAAAGGAGGAATGATTTATAATAACCGTTACCCTATTTTAGAGGGATCGTTAGGAACAGGTTCATCATATCTAGGCGCCATCTGTCCAAAAATTGTTGGGATGTACTTGTCTCCACCTGAGAGTTTATTTTAGCTTAGCGATCTCCTCCTTTAGAGTATCCAACCAAGTCGGTTGATTCTCTCCAACACTTTCAGTCGTTTCAGCTATGGTTTCTCTCTTCTGTCGTTTGCTCCGTTTCTTTTTTACAGCTCGCCTGTTGATGACTAGATCCCTCATAATGGGATTTAGCATGACTTCCAATCTTGAGTCTGTAGCAGGTTCTGTGTGGAATTTAGTGGCTAATATACGTGCAATTACCCTTTCCTTCTTACTCATAGGGAAATCTGCCATGTTGCCTGAATGACCGGTTTCACTAGATATAGCTTTGTCCATGTATCCCAATTTCGTGGACACTGAAATGTTCCTACATAAATCAGAGAGTCAAGAAACTTGGAGATTACTTCGTTTATGGATGAGATGATGTCTCCATACTTGAGAATCAATAGTTATAGAGTTCCAATCACGAATCACTGACATATTCTCTTACAGGTACATTGGTTCACCATGCTTGGCCAATCCATTTCAATTGATTAGCTTTCGAGTTCGTTATATGGCGGCATTGATCTGACATCATACGGTTGTGAAGTTCTGAACGAGTGAAACGGGGTGATTCTGACCAACCGTCACCCGCCCCACGACTGGTTGATTTGACATATTGGAACATGTGACATCAGGGCTTTGGCGAAAGTGGTTTCGGGTAACACGCCTTTCGCCTCGATGTATCTCTGGAGGCGTCGCGCGTCCACTTTAAAAACCGCAATGGTTTCCCCGGTCCGCCTTTATGTGATTAAGTCCCGTGCAAGTTCACCGCCCGATATGGCCACTAGCCGTTGATCTGGGCCGATTTACAATCGACGGTCTATCGAGTTATGCCTTTTGTGCCTCTGCTATACTTATCCATACGCTGCCAGATATGTCCTAGTCCTCATCAATTCTCTAAACTATCAAGCTTCTGTGACGATGTAGCTTTCGCTAAATTCCCGAGACTCGAATCTTGTCCTTAAATTGTTATGGTGATAACATATTGAATAAAGAAAATAATTATTTGAATATTGTTACAGAATTTTATTTATTTTTGATGCAAAGTGTATGTAAAGTTTTGAAACTTGCACACTCAGATATTTGAGTATTCTTTATCCTACTCTTACATCCATGTAGAAAAATACATTTAATTTAAAAAAATGTTTTGACCCTGTAAAAAAATTATTTTTTAATTTAAAAAATGTTTTGGATATGTGTAATGGTCATGGATTAAATATAAGTTTAAAATTAAATTTATTTCAAATATTAATTTTTATTTAAAAATAGAGTTGGTTTAATATACAATATTTAAGATTATAAGAAAAAGGTAAAAGTATATTTGAAGGATAAAATAAAAATAAAAAATAAAACTAAAATAAGAATAAAAATGTTCTTGGGTTGAGACATGTGTTATAAAAAAGTATTTTTAACATTTAAGGTCGTAATTGATGTCTTGCAAACCTATCATGTTGGATTGGACGTTCAATATGGGGCCTCTTCCTATTTGTGTAGGAGCATTAGGAGGAATACGTAAAGCCTCGCATGACTTAGGCGCACGTCTTTGACGACGAGTTGGAGACTAGTTTGGTGAACGGATGAAGAGTGTGTTGAAAATTCCATAAACTAGCACAGTCGTTAACTCGTGGCTGGTGAACGTTGAAAGGTTGGCTGTTAAACTTCTTGCTTAGTTAAAAAATTTTTAATTAACACAGTAAAAAAGCTAGGTTCACGAAAATCGGTTTATATTTTTTAATTAGGTAGACGTGGCAATAAGTTAGTGAATACAGTAATTTTTAATCACGATTAGGTAAATGTTAAAAAGTAAACATATAAACTGATGTCTTTATAACAGCTGGGAAGTTAATGGATGAAATCAAAACCATTCATTTATTGTGACGACTAAAAATATTCTAGGCATATTTAATCTCGTCCATAAAAAACATATTAAGAACTAAAAACCTATTAAATGTGCCCATTATTAATAGGTGTACAAAAATGTGCCCATTATCAATAGGTGTACAAAAATAACAAAATTATTGAATAATATATTTATTATATTTAGATACACTGTGTACTCCATATATATATTTAGATGCAAGTTTTCCATCGGATTCCGAGAGAGTCTCTGCATATTTTGTCCAAATCCGTATGAGCAGAGAAGACTTGTCTTACACTGGCAAAGGCAAAGACAAAAACAGCGAGAATAGAAGAAGCCAAATGTAGGAATATAAGCAAAATTTGAAAAAACGCTGTCTCGTTTCCTGTCAGTCACCCGTGCACGTTCTGCGCCGGAAGGCATTTATTCACGAGACAAAATTGTCAGTGGAATAAAATCATGTACATTTGGTTATTGTAGAGATACCCTCTGCGATTTTGGAGTCCAAATTTCCATGTTTGGGGATGTTTGTTTTATATAGTGAAGTGTAAATTTTACCATTCAAATTTATTCCATTACAACTACAACTAGCAGCAAATAACGTCTGACGCTTTTTGGGTGGAGGCACCGATGTTGGGGGCTGTACAATTGTCCAAAATTAAATAAGGTTAGATTCCAACTTAAGTTTGTGACATGGGAGGAGGTTGGGTCGTATTTTGGTTTAAAATAAATGAAACAGTTACAAATCAATTTTGGAGGCCAACTAGAGATAATTTAAAATGATAAATATTCTAAATTAAATTAGAGATAAGTTAAATTTATGACTTTAATCGAAAGTTAAAGTGTAATGTTTGTATAAGGAAACCAATCAAAGGTGGTAAAAAACATTTTACTATGTAAGATAATTAAAGTTGAAAATTGATAAATGATGTCTTTATAATCTGATTATTGGATATGAATTATTAAAAAGTGGATTTAAATAGAATAATTACAAAAACATTTAATAACAAGTTGTTTTGAGTAAAAAACAACATTAGTTATAAGATATTTTTAGTTAAAATATGATTATATTTAATAGAATTGGTGTGAATGTAAATGATAATTATGTACAACAATAAGATTTAATTGAATTATTTAAGATTAGTTAAAAAAAAAGAATAGACGACAAAAAAACAATAGTGAATGAAATTGCTTGAATAAAGTAATATAAAAGAAAAAAGGTGCTCTATGGAGAAAAATACGTTGAACAATCATGTACATGAAAGGAAAGTGGAGAAAGCACACTAAAAGAAAACAATAATATGGCATGAAAAATATGTAATAACACCCCTAAGAATCAATGCATACATGTTGAGATATGAAATAGAAAGATGGAAACAACAAAAGGAACCAAGTGAGGAAAGGTTAAATTGAAACTAGGATTTGCTTGCTTTCTCCTACATTATGTCACATACCTTCAAATTAGGGAGATGTCAAATTTGCATATAAAATATTGAAGATCAAGGTTTTATGAGTTTTTATGAAAAGGACTAGAAGGCTAGTAGAAAAAATTATTATACCACTAAATCTAATTATCATAATATTTTATTTCTAATTATCTAAAAAACTTAAATCAAAATAATTGTGAAGATTAAACCTCTAATTAAAAAAAAAGAAGATTATATATATATATATATATAAGCTAGATGAATTAACAAATGATTGAG
>JZKD02S1741031.1:535693-568951 GCA_000966675.3 Picea glauca | reverse complement strand
GTTATAACATTTATATAAACTTTTTATTACTAAATATTTATTAACTTATTTTTTTTTATTTTAACTCTTTTTAATATAAAATACTAATTAAACTCATAATCATATTAATTAAACTCATAATCATATTGTAAACTCTTAACTCCAAGATCCAAATCTTCAAACAACACATAGCATGGTACTCTACCATCATAATCATATTGTAAACTCCAAGATCCAAATCCTCAAACAACACATAGCATGGGACTCTAACAACATTGCTTTTATATCATTGATATAATACCTCGAAATTCCCAAATTCAATTTTAGTAAAGAATGCATGCTAGGTTGTTACATATTAAAACATTAGGTCATTGGTATGAAGATCACGATATTACAAGCCATACCATTGTTCTTATGAGGAAAGGTTAAAATATTAAGGTTTGATAAATTCAACACCTTAATTGAATTCTTAATTGAATTTAATTGAATTTTGAATAGTATGAGGGAAAAAATAATTTTTAACTTTTCAAAGTAAAATGTGAAAAAATATTAAAAAGAAAGTAACATAGGTTTAAGATAATAAATTTAATTTAAATTTAGTACAATTTTCAATGGAAATATTAAATTTAAATGATTCAAAAGAAATTAAAAATAAAATAGATAATAAAATTTATGTAAAGAAGGTAATACATATTCAAGATAATAAATTTAAATTTAGTATAATTTTTAATGGAAATATTAAATTTAAATGATGTAAAAGTATTAAAAAATAAAATAGATAATAATATTTATGGAAACATTAATGAAATTTTGATATTTAATTAAAAAGTAAGAAATATTGAAAAAACTTATTTATTATGAAGAAGATGATCTTTATCATGTATTTAAATGGATCAAACTTTTAAATGGTGGATGACTTATGTGACACACAAGAGATGTCAGAAGTTCACAATAAATTAAAAAAAATGCATTCATATAAATGGCCCAAAAAACATAAATTAACATAACAAAGTATTGAAAAACTTTGTAAGGAATAAGAAGAAATCAAATTGAATTGCATAAAGAAAATTATTAAAAAAAACAGTTAAGTAATCAAATTGCAAAATAATCAAATTGCAAAAGACAAATTTTTTTTTGAAAAAAAATAGTTTATAAAGAAAGTTTAGTAATTATTGAGATTGAGGGTGTCTAATCAAGAATTTCTTTGGTAGTTAAGAGCTTAAGAAAAAGAAATGTTGGAAAATTGAATAAGGGTAAGGATTATTTAACGGAATAATTTGCAATGAAAGATGATAAAATAAAAAATGTTATTTGTTCATAATCAATCTCTTCTTAGTAAAGTTAAGAGTGTAGAAAGGTGTCTACTTAGGCAGAATCAAAGATCATAAATGATGAGATATCCATGAGAGTGGAAGAGGAAATATGTGATCCAACTTTGAGTTGTAGGTTATCAAATAACACATCTATTAAACTAAAAGTGAATTAACAATTCACACACAACAAATCACAAATAACATTGATCTAGAACAAATCAAATTATTATTCAGAGAGCTAAAGCTTACTAGTATCATTACATGAATACTACATAGGGTCAACACACAAAGGATCGAAATCCTATTGTTTATTTTGTGTCCCAATTTTGTACATAGAGCCACACGAATCATTAGTTGGAAATCCCTAACTAGATCACTAATTGCATCGACGCTTCTATCAATTGAATCATCATCCAATTTGGTACGTATGGTGAAGTATGATATGGATCCTTCATGGAACTACATGCAATATCATAATAAAGCTGTAACCATCCATTTACAATTCATTGAAGAGGTAGAAAGCTAAACATCTTCTTCTCCTCCAAGAGTTCTCATAGAGTCAACCTATATTGAGGCCATGTTATAATCATAACCTTCATTAATTCTTATTATATTAATTATAGTTAGATCAAATTGATAGTGTAGGATGACTCTAAACCCTCTATATCTCTCATATATCTTGTCTTGTGTTTTTAGATATATTTTAATAAGAGGTTGCCACTTTGAAGAGACTTTATTACTCATTCACTTATTTACATCTAAGCATCGTTTTACTATATTGAGTGTTTGTTATTCTTATTTGGGAATTTGGCTTAGAATATTTGTTATCATAGTGTATGATTCTTAGTTTTGGGCACGTTTAAACAACATGTTACATGATTTCAGACATAAGTTTGGATAGGTGTATCCCAATGAGGTGAGACTTGAATAATTGGGCATAAGACATAATCAACTATATTTGATCCAAATTTCACGGGCACGAGAATTCCAGGGTTATAGTCCATACAAGTTAGTGTTTTTTTCTCAATCATGAAACTTGGGTGTTAAAAACAATAAGGTTCACTAAATCATGTATATCTTAAGTATTAGAGATGCCATGAAAGTGAAACTAATGCCTTTTTAAAGAGGACATAATATATAGTTACATGTCAAAATTTCATATCAATGGCAAAGTTATTGGTGGTACAATATCAATCTTTAGTAACAAGTGAAAAACATCCAAGTATTTTCAAATAGACCATAAATTTTTCATGGGACATATGACTTTGTTGAGAATACACATTAGAATATTACAATACAAAATTTTAGATTTGTTGGCACAATAATATAGGGTATTCATGAATCACTAGGTCATCATATAGAGAAACTCACAAATAAAGGTCTAAAATGTGCATCAACTTAAATCTTTCATAACTTCTGATTGAAAATTTCAATAGAGTTAGTTCAAAATTCACTAGAAAGAGGAACCAATAGAATATCTTGTTAAAATCCTTGAAACATTTAGAGACGGGTCATAATGAAAAATTGACCAGGTAACACTTACACTATATGTGGAAAACATCATAATCAAATGCCACATAAACCACCTAATGAAAAAAAAGTAATAGAAGAAATGAGGAAGTTGGGAATTGAAATGTAAATGAATATTAAATAAGGAAATGGATCACAATAAGGAGATGAATCTCAATATTTAACAATATCATCATTCCTTAATCATTTTTTTGTGAAATTGATAATTTAAATCCCAAATTTGACTATTAAAATTATGTAATGAATACTTTAAGTAGTTGCACTTCTTCAGGAATTAGTATTTTGGGATGGGTTCCTATGATATCAAAATGTCAATCATAAAAAAAAAAAAAAACAGATTTGTGGAGCAACAAGTCCCTGCCAAAAAAGAAAGATGCGACTAGAATAGACTTAAGATGCAACTAGAATAAAATTAGTCAATGTTCATCCAGTTCTTTTGACAAGGTGACAGTCTAATAAAGAAAGGCTTGAGCCTAAACTATTAATAAGCTACCTACACTCATCTAGTCAAGCGAGTAAACAAATCCTAAATATATTCACATGCACACTTCCCAAAATGAATGACTCATTTTCCAGTAAACAAATCCTAAATATATTCACGTCTGCACTTCCCAAAATGGACGACTCATCCAAAACGAGTTGGAGCTGCAACAAGAGGGCCTGGCAATCCATGAATAGATTGTTCTTTGTAAATACCATATGAATAGACAAACAACACATATGTTTCTCTGTCTATTTTCATCTGTGTTGTTGTAGCTTCGACGATTAGGTCGAATGAAGAATTTGAGTTAAGTCGGGTTGGCTCAATATCCTCAATTTTTTGAGTCATAGCCTCATTTGGCTAATGTTGTGGTTGGATGGAAGTTACATTCCAACCTATTATCCAATTTGTGAGAGTTGGTTGTATGGCCAACATGAACATGACGGGCATAAAACTACCTTGTAGCTTCTACTAATCAACACTTAGACAAAATGCTTCCTTGCTCAACCTCCCTTAAATTGATAAAACTCGATTTGAATCTACACAAAACACTAAAGTATTCTTCCATATTTGCTAAGTGTTGCAAGCTAGAGAAACATGAGCAACTCTAATGCTTAGTGAGAGTAAAATACCCTAAACCTAACCCTAACCTTAAATTTCTAGTGAGTTTAACCATAGCTCGTTTGGAAGAAACAATAGTTTTGGCATGGATATTTTGTTAATTTTTCACACATATTTTGTTAACATTGTTTATCTCAATATTTATATTCTTTAAAATCATTAAAGTGAAGCCACACCGGATGGTTTTCTATGTAGGTATAAAAGTACAACTCCCACGCACCATTTTAATTATGCAGTAAACCATTTTGATTATGCATCACTTTAATTAAAGCTCAGAGTACTTATGGAAATGTTTGCAACCACAAAGTTAATAATAAAGAACACCACACACTATTCAGTTTGGGACCATCAATAAACAAAGAGCCCATATAATACATTTTAAGTTATCTCCAACAAGGTTTAGAAATGCTCTTATGGTCTGATATTCATTTTACGTGTCCTCTATTTGAACCTACCAAAAAATGGAGATAAATATGGATGTGCCTTGCATTATCACAAACAGGATCGTAGTGTACTGTATGACCCAGGTTTACATCTTCATCCTAGTGAAGAAAACGATAATCTATATATCCCACAACTTGATCCGAAGTATAGAAGGTAGATCTATCATACTTGTTCAACCTAAGTGTTCCTAGCACTAATATGAGAAGAAGATCAAGGTTTAAAATTAATAGATGACTATTTTATTTTCAAATATTTCATATTCCCACCTTAGCTTTGCATTTATTGATTTCAATAAATATATTAAAAAAATACATATTTTTTTAAGGAGTGATATATTTCTAACGTGAATACTGGCCTGATAATAAACTATAACTGTGTAGTTTAAAGCAAAGTATCAGTTTCACCAAAAAAATATAAAACCATTGATTTTGTATCAAAGTTGCTGGTGAAACATCGATTTACCCTTAGAAAATGATAATGCTAATAGTTGTTGTGTGGATTACAAAACAAAGCCTTAGAAAATGCTAATAATTATTGTGTGGATAACAAAACAAACCACGGGCTCATTAATAAAGTTAAATTATCTAATCGTGGCAGGCCATCCACCCGTCTAATTCAGTCTAATTCACTGATATAAGGCAGTGAAACTATGCCACCTCCGTCAGGTCATATGATAAATCCATGTCTTTTGTTAATTCTTTAAACTAAATTTCAATTCTACTTAACACAATAATTAATATTAAAAAAGAAAAATAAAATATCTATGTTTAAGGTAAAGAAAAATAAAATATCTATCGAAGTTTTCAAAAAACATTATTTGACAGAAATTATTTTCTAACATTTTTGATAATGTTTCTATAAGATTGCAAGAAAGTTAGTAGATACCACCATAATAACCAAAGAAAACCAGTAATCCTCATTTCATTCTCCATGGTCTGTACCACAGGGTTTAAAGGAAAGGAAGCCAACCCACTTTCATCCTCGGTAGTCAGTAATTCAGGTTCAAACAAAAGGACAGAGACATGAATGAAGTCGTATTCTATGTATCCGGGTGAAAACAACAAAATAGACAGAAAATAAGTATATTATGTGGTAAAGTTGCACGAAAAGAATGGAAACCACGACATATTATATAAGACACTCCACTAGTAAGGTTGATAGCTCCAGTCACAACGCCATCCCAACTCCAAACTTCCATCATATCTATAGTCACAGCTTCAGACAGAACAAAACAAACATCACCACACTCCATAGCAGGGAATGGACCTGGAGCCAGAGCCAAGCTTGGAGATTCAAGAATGGTTGATGTGTCAATGGAATGCGCTTGGCCCTGCTCGGCCTTGACATCGAGACTGGTTGATGCATCCATGGTTCTTTCCATATTGCTCGTATTCCTCCAGGAAGCTTGAGATATTTTCACAAACCTGAGAGCTTTCATTCTATGAAAAAATTCATACAAGTTCGAGGGAAAACCATCAAACCAATTTTCAAGGGAAAATGGAAAATATACCAAGTTTCAAGGTTGTAATGGAGTGAAACTTGATTTCAAGCTTGTAATGGAGCGAAACCATAGAAACAACCCTTTATTTAGAGAAGAGGATGGGAAAAAGAGAGCGAGCATAAACAATCCTTTATTTAGAGAAGATGATGGGGCAGAGAGAGCGAGGAGAAGTAGCAGTATACCCAACAAAACTTACAACACCAACAACATGCCTGTAAGGAGGTATATAAGGTAAGTTCCTTACTCTTTAAGAGAGTAAGAGAGTATATAACCGTAGTTTATTTGACAACAAGGTTTGCATGGCCGAGCAGGTGGAAGCTCAACAATGTTGAGCTTAGGGATTTGATAGTGAATTGTTGTTAGACACAACATCCATATCCTAAAGGGAGTTAATAGTGAGCTTGGTGCTAGACACGACATCCATATCATAAAAAACAAAAAACATTTATGGTGTCCTAATATGTGTTAAACCATGTGGAAAATGAAAAAACCAAGAAAAAATTTAATGCTAGGAAGTAATGCTAGATTGATATCTAGAATTACTTGATATCAAGGAAAATTACTAGTGAACCTATGCTTTAAACTAAGGTTTTGGTCTAATATATGGGATATTCCTCGGGAAGAGGCCAAATAAGACCTCAAAGATCAAAACTTGACAAAAATGAAATAAAACTTGATAAAAATGAAATTTGCTAGAGAAAATCGTATGGATTTGTAAAAACTTTGGGTAAAATTCTCTGTTTGCAATGGTCTTGGTGCAAAGATGGGGAAAACGATTACTAATAGTCCCTCAGCCCGAAGGGAAGGGACTAATAAGAGTCAAATATGGATAGATGGACAGTTAAAAGTCGCGTCGAGTGAATTTTTTTTGAGAAATCTCATCACTTGATTTCATATTGATAAAACCTTCCATGTAAAGGGGTACTATGTTATGGAATTTTAAATAATTTAAGGGATTTTATGTATAAGTAAATATTGGGTTGATATTATTATATAATATGTGGGTGAGAGAAAAGGGCTCTGCAAATAGAGAGACCAGGAGTTCAAGTTTGAAGTAAAATGAAGGATTTGGACACATAATGGGACTCATGTATTGCTTGGTGATTAACTTTTGGGCACCATTGTATGGAACCTAGTTAAATAGAGGTGTTGACTTATCCTCAATCTCGAGGGCTTCTACTTAAGACACCAATCTATTCTAGTGGAACAAATGAATGATGGTTTCTTTTAGGTCTTTATTATATGCTTCTATTTGGTTTTAGGTGTCCTTGGCTATCTTTGCTCAAAATTTAGGCGATGGTGGCATGAAAAGGAAATTACTTGGCATTTTACAATGCCTCTGTCAACTCAAGGTGGATGAGGGTTTTTCCTCCATGCATGATCCAGATGGATATCGGTGGCCACCCAACTTTTCCAACTGGCTCAAAACAATTTTCTGGCAATTTTGGTAATTTACTATTTTTAGCAGTTTTCACCTTGGGAGTCGTTTTGAGGCCCTAAACGATGTTTTTTTGGGAAAAAAGGTTTTCAATATGAAATTTCCTTCGATATTTCACGTACAATGAATCTCCTCGATGATACCTTTCCAACGGGCTATCATACGCCTAAAACGAAGATCGTATGCAAAAGTTATGACCCTGAGAAGTTGATGTACTAACTTACCCAAACGGAGCCCACATGACTTTTGGTGCTTCATCTCCTAGGGTTAGGTTTTTGGATGTCTAGGGTTTTTGAAATTCCTGCTTATTGTAAAAATGACTTCAGAGCCTTATTGTAATGATCTTCTTGTGAATGCGCACAACCGTCACATCTCTTCTTAGAGATAAGCCACCACCATTCTGGCAAGCTTGTTTCTGTTGCATTTTACAGTTTCAGCTTATTTCGTTATTGAATAGAAAACCAATTTTACTGTATCTCTGTTATTTTTTGTTAAGCACCTGTTAATAATCTATATTCATTTCATTCTGCTCATAAAATCCGGACCAATGCACCTTCTCAAAGTAGAAAGTAGGAGCTTCTAAGGGTGGATGAGGGTTTTTCCTCCATGGCACTTTCTCAAAGTAGAAAGTAGGAGCTTCTAGGGGTTTGGTCATTTCTATTTAAGCCTAGTATTTGGTTGGTTCAGGGCTAGGGTGTTTTTGTCTTTTGACCTCAGTTACATGGAAATGTATATACTATAGGTGCTTGACCTTATTTGGTATTTGATTTTTTTCCCTTGTGTGGACAATGGTGTGCAGTTTGCATTGTAGTGTTTTCCCTTATGTGGATTTCTTGTTTTTGGAATACATGTTATCCAAAGGGAGTGAGTGCACTTAGGGTTTTACCATTTCTTTGAACAATTAAGAAGTTATGTTCAAGTTAGTAGGTGGAAGTCTACCTTAGTTTTTTCTATGGGATATCATAATCCTCATTATATGCACTCAAGCTAATTTATACAAACTTTGATGTTCTTTAGAGATCAAGATATATTGTAAGAATATCAAATTTTTTTGTGTAAATATTGTTCTTACAAGCATGTTCATAGTGTACATTTTTTTAATAAGAGGCTACAAATTTTTTATGAGGAAAAAAAGGAATAAATAGTAGTTAAACATCTATTTGGTCTACATGAATAATGAATATATATATATTGAAATACCATCATGGTGCATGAATGTACATAGGCTTATTCGAAGATTTCTACATATTAAGAGTTATTAGTCCCTGCTGTAGGCATAGAGGGACAATAACGATCAATAATTCGTTGACTTCATATTAGTTTGTCCTTTGACCACAAATATTTGCATAATATCTATTGTTGGAGCTAGGGAACTAAAAACATTGATTTTTATATAATAAAAAGTACCATATATGTAATGATCTGTTTGGATAACAAATTGGAGGTCTTATTGTTGGCTTCACTATTCCCAATGTTTTATATGTTAGCATATCCAAAATTTTTGATCGTATACAGTCTTTTGGATCATATATTTTTCTTATGCATTGCTTGAAGGTGGATTAATGTTAACATTAGTTCGGATGTTTGTGTTAGCATTTTCTGCTAGCTAAATTTATCCCAATGTTTGATATGCTGGCATATCCAAAGTTTGTCCTTCGAATACATTCTCTACAGTTTGAACTATTGTTACTAATTTTATTTTATAATAAATTATAATAATTTTTTTTTGGTGCATAAGGGACTTGCCACACTACATTCTTTCTTAAATATTTACAGAGCATTTCTGATAGACTTAAATGTTTACCTAACAAGCTTCGCAACGTTAAATGTTTACTTAGAAGGCTTGTTACAATACATTTTCTTCCATTTTTTTTTATATATGCAATGTTCTCTGCAGTCAATTTGGGCAATATTGTACTTCGACGGAATTGTTGGTTCACTGGTTCATGCTTGCCGCAACATTGCATTTTCTTCCGTTTATTTTTATTTTTTATATGCAATGTTCTCTGCAGTCAATTTGGGAAATATTGTACTTCAACGACATTGCTGGTTCATTGGTTCATGCTTGCATCTTGCATCTCCACTGATTTCTTATTTTCCTGTTTGTCTTGTTGTAGTTTGCATGTTTGGGGTTCTGCAACCACGATTGGAACTGCGACATTCCTGGTCGACTGGTTGGTGATTGCTTCTTTGTTCGTTGGATGCTGCTTACTGTTGTTTGATTCAACTTTGCAGGGTTCAGGTCTTGCGGCTGCAGGTGGGCCTTTTGGTGCTTCTTAACTGGGTTGTTATTTTCTGCTTGCTCTTGTTTGCCTAAGCTTTGAAATGTTGGGGTGTTTCATCTGCAGTTGGATATGTTGTTACATTGTTTTACTGTTGGCTCCCCATAAAATACTATTAAGATAAAATAACATTCAAAATTTTGCAGTCGATGTAAATTGCATCTCTTATGGCTTTAACCAGAGTTTGTCGGGCTCCAACTATAGTTCATAGCTGGCGATGCTTTTTCCATGGTTTCTGTCTTACTCTGGTTTCATATTTATGAGAGTAAGTGTTGTTTTCTAAGCGATATAGTTATTCTCTCCCTTTCTTTTCCTCTTGTAAACTTTCCCGTTTTTTACCTTTTGTTCTTCCACTCTATTATGCGTTTCTGGTTTTATACTTTCTCATGTTTCTGTTCTCGCGGGTTCCTAGTGTGGCGAACTGACAAATCGTTATCTCCATCTATATATTCACATCACAATTCCGACCGACCGTCGTTCGGTTGCGTGCTTAGCCAATTTTATGAACATGGCTTCTCGGATAGGTGTTATTGAACCATGGTAACTCGTGTTCGGTGTATACATATTGCACCCAGAACTTCCATTCTCTACAATTCAACCCCACACTCCTTGAACTCACAACCTTTCCCCTGCCTATGATGACTTTGTCTGTCCGACCTGCCTTTCCATACTTAGTCAAGTTTTCAAAGTTTCGTGGGTTCACATGTTTTCGGGTTCAGAGTCGCTCCCCACCATCCGCACTACCTTCCTCCCTTCCCAATGCACATTAATTATTATTTCAAAACTGACAAACAACCAGACAGGTTCGAAAATATTGGCTTTAATAAGTGGAAATCTCGAGGACATCACCCATTAAAATGCATAGAAATGCGAATAATATGGGATCTGATAATATTTTTTGCCTGCAATTTGAATTTGCAAAAAACAAATATTGGCTCTTTCAGTTTTTCAAATTCTTCATCATAGTAAGAGTGAAATATTGTACTACCTCGCTTCCATCCACGAAAGTGTCATCCACAGAGGCCTTGACTTCATTTCCATCTTTAATTCTGTGCATATGTTAGATGTTGTCAGATTTGAGAATCTGCTTGGATATGGGAATGTTATTACGTGCTATTAGTCACTAGTCAACGCACATATTTGAAAATATTGGCATTAATAAGTGAAAATATTGGCATTAATAAGAAAAATGATCATGGGCATCTGTCATTAAGACAAATTAAACCAAAATCTACGGAAGATCATACTGTCATCCTCCAGCGTTCCTTTTAAATACTTATTTCCATTTCTCTCTATCATCAAAGAGTTGGGCTTTAGGGTGCCTTCGTTCTAATGTTCCTGGTCATGGACATGTAAGATAACTTAGAGATGACATTGAGGCCCAAATGAAATAAGAGAGACTGGTTTTATTTGATGTGAGCTTTGAGCAAAAAAAAAAACTATGTTATCCAACAAAAACTCAGATGGGGAAAAAAAAACCAAGTATCTTTTGGTTGGTGTTCTCCCTATATTCAAGGCTTTGGTTGGTTGAAAATCCTTCCTGGAGATTTGTTTGTTGAACTTCTTTGTTTTCTTGCTGGGAGTTGGAAGGGATTTTCAGGTCACGTGCGAAATGCTTCTTCGTTGAAGTATACAGTTTCTTCCAACAACACAGATTTGTCAAGTGTATCTAATTCTGCAGAGCACACAAGAATTTGTCTTCATCAGAGGAATCACACTTACCGTGGCTTGCAAAATGTTCTGTGATATTCGAAAATGACACAAAATATTACTCCATTCATGAATTTACCTAGAAGCTGGTAATAGAAACTATATGCGTGGATAAAACGACATACTAAAATTACAGAAGTTTCTATTTCAAATTTTGTTGAGCTACTTCTGGGTGTGGTAACAGACTTGACAGAAAGCCATGTTCTTTGTCAAAGTTTGTTCACTGTCCTCTAGATGTAGTTACATACTCCACATACAATCAACTGTTTATCGCTACTGCACATTTTTTATTTTACTACTCCTACGCATATAACTGGATTATGGACTTTAAAACATTTTCTGAGGATTTCTTTATACTACCACCTTCTGCAAGAGGTTCCGCGTGTTCAGGTAATGATTTGGTTTATGAAAATCACCTTTTACTACCACCTTCATGTAATCATCTTATTTCATTCTTTAGAAGAAACCTTAATGTAATGGTGTGTTTCCAGATCTGTTTCAACCTAATGTCGATCTTCTTGTTGTTTCCCTTGCATTGGATGGGGAAAATGCATTTATTTTATTGTAGTTTATGCGATATTTGATAAAAATAAAAAAAATAAATCAAACCATACAGTTTTTTTATTATTTTATTATTTTTTATTTTTTTAAAATATAGAACAATTTTTTTTTTTAACAGACGCCTGTTCAAAATGTTTTAGGTGTTTTTTGGGGTTCACGTCCTTCAGGGATGTTAAGTAATCACAAAATTAATATTTTTTGTACCAATGCAATTGAGGTGTCGTCCACTATGGAAATTGCATTAACCCTGCAATGTCAGATAATAGATGTCTGGCATGTGCCTAATGTCAAGGTCATTATCGTACAGGACACCCAATGTACAAAGATTTATGGACTCAAACAAAAATTGTAGATTTCATGAGAAAGAAACACTAAAGTCGATGTTCTTTGCAGTTTTGATAATCCTGCAGTTTAAGTACTTTGACAATGACAACCTTGCTTGTTCATCACATTTTCGCAGTGCAGTCAGTAGCATTGTTCCCATTGCCACCGTCAATGTCAATGTACGAGGCCGAAGCTATCTGGAGCATGGGGTCACCGCCTATGTGGATGCCTGAAGGTGAAACTACCTGGATCGAAAGTTGATTGTATATCGAGTCTCTTGTTGCATCCAAAAGTCACTCAACACTATTTGACATAGAAACTGTCTGTCTATCAATTCTATTACAACTTTGGCATAAAATGTTTTGTAATTTCAAAATATTGATTCAAACGCCCATACAGTTTCTCACGTTGGTTGGTATCCAATTTTATAATTTCCTATTGAGTGTATTTGGGCATGGAGTAATATTTGGTGTCACTTCCGAACATTCCAAACCTTTCTGTGGGCCACCATGTCTTCCACCCCTACGACGAAAGATATATTCTGATGTGATCTGCAACATTTGTTACACTTTCCAGACCTGTGCTACCGGAAGAAGTCATGTACTTCAATAGAAGAACATTTTACAGCTGGCTTGGACGTTCCTTCCAATTTACTGTAATAAAACAAAGAAGTCCAACATACAAATCTTCAAGCATGCTTTTCAACCAAACAAATGATCGAATACAGGGAGAACAACAGTCACAACATACTTGAATTTTTTTCTTGTCTCGACTTTTGTTGCCTAACAGGATTTATTTCCCCCATAACTGACATCACATAAAATGACTTCCTCGACTTTGAATTGGGCCCGAATCACATTTCTAAGTTGTCTCAGATGTTAAGGTCAGGAACATTACAAGGAAGGCACCTTAAACCCCAAGTTTTCGAAGGCAAATGGAAAATAATACTTAACAAAGAATGGAATGATGAATAACCAACCAATGCAAGCATGCCATATCTAGAAGAGACAAGCTATTCAAAAAACTGGGATAGATCTAGTTGGCAGTACCAATTAAGTCCAAGACTTGAAATTGATATTCAACTCGTTGTTTTTTACAAATCAAGCATTTGATCGTCAAGAAAACTGTCAACAAGATTCATTATTCTACATATTTTTTATTAGTCAGCGACATGCCAAATCAAAGTCATTGTGGCAAATAATCTCAGATGTATTTTGTAACCCATCTTATTTGAATATATAATATTTGCGGTTTTATTTTTTTATGGTGTTTTCCAATCTCTAGTATTTCTTTTCATTTTATTTTGTACCTTTTTTTTCTGTATGTCGTTAAACATGGACGAGAAGCTTTTCTTTTTGCTGCTCAGTACTTCAATTTAAATAAAGGCTATTCTGTTCGTTCCTTACATTTCACATGGAAGAATAATTTGTCATAGGCCATACTTATGTGGCGTCGTCCCTATACTTACGTAAATAGAATGAATTAATGACTATTACAACAAGGAAACTCAAGTGTTGACGCCATGTTCTTGTTCAATATCTTGCATATATTGCAGCTTCTTATATTTGATAATATTTGTGCATATATACTAATATGAGTACTATTGGAATAAATATAAAACGTTTCTCTTGGCTAAAACTTATCCAATTATTTGGCCATCGGGTCCCGGGTTTGTGGTATCCAACATTATGTCCCATGTTCCGTCATATACATCTTGCAGCCAAAGAACTTCTGTGCTATGCAATTTATGCTTTAACTAGTGAGAACTCACCAGGGGTTCAAAAAGATTGGCATTAATAAAGGAACAATAGATTTTCTTCTATGAGATACTTATCCCTTTTCCCCTTTTCTTCTTCCCGTCTATGGTCTCTTTCTGGTCATATACTTAGTCGCCTTTCTATGATCGGGGGTTCCAGTGTTGGTGGGATGACATATCTTCATCTCCATCTATATCCTCACATGATGAGTCTGATGGGCTGTTGTTCCTTTCCATACTTAGACAATTTTATGGTCGTGGTTGCCAGGTTGGTGCTTTCAAAATCTTTTGCTTCTTGTTGCGTTATATACATCTTGCACTAAAAAATTTCATGGTTTCAACTAAATTTGTGAACCGAACAACGTCCTGCAAATTGGGAGATGATTTGCATTTGAAACATAAATAATCTATTAATATGAATACTATTGAAATAAATATCAAAACTTTCTCTTGGCCAATACTTAGCCAATTATCTGGCCACTAGGTCCCGGGTTCGCGGTATCCAACACTTATGTCCTATGTTTCGTCATATACATCTTGCATCCAAAGAACTTCCATGATATGCAATTTATGCTTTTACTAGTGAGAACCCAACAAGGGTTCGAAAACATTGACATTAATAAACGAAAAATTGATTTTCTACTGTCAAATACTTAACCCTTTTCCCCTTTTCTTCTTCCCATCCATTATCGCTTTCTATTTAAATACTTAGTCGCCTTTCTATGATTGTGGGTTGTAGGGTTGGCGACCGACTAACATATATTCATCTCCATCTATATCCTCACATCATGAATCCAACCGACCGTTATTCCTTTCCATACTTAGTCAATTTTATGGCCACAGTTTCTAGGTTGGCACATACAAACTCACCTTTTCTTCTTCCTGTCCATTATCGCTTTCTGGTTATATACTTAGTCACCTTTCTATGATATTCGGTTCTAGGGTTGGTGGGATGACATATCTTCATCTCCATCTATATCCTCACATGAAGAATCTGACCGATCGCTGTTCCTTCCCATACTTAGCCAATGTGATGGTCGCGGTTGCCGGGTTAGCGCTTATGAACTCGACTGCTTATTGTTCCGTGATATACATCTTGCACTCAAAACTTCCGTGATCTACAATTCCACTGTAGGCTCATCGTATACATTAACTTCACTCAAAGTATCTATCACTGCCTTCCATCCCCACTAACTTCGCGTCCTTCCTAATATACATTAACTGTGCTCTTACTAGTGACAACTGAACACACTAATAGGAAATAATTGGCACCCGGTCCTCCGCCATATACAAATTGACAACCGGACTCCGACATCGTCTCCTCTTCCATGTTACACATTATGCATTCAAATGTTTCGATCTATACAATTTGGATGTTGGGGCCTCACGTCTTCTGGGGATACCTTGTCACCCTATTTTGGATCCTTGTGTTGGCGGGTTCACGAAATCTCCAACTCCTCGTCACTGTTTCCTATTTTGTAAATCCTCGTACTTCTTTCCAGATATGCAACACCAAAGGTTTAATACTAAAACGACAACATGCAACAACCGTAAAGATTGTCGTTAATAATAAAAATTCTCGAGAACCAACCATCCTTGCAGAACTTGTCCAGAAACATGAAAAGAAGATCTTTCAAGGTAATGGAAAATCAATTACAAATTTCAATCTATTAGCGAAAACAAGTCTCGACCACTGTTTCCCTATTCCATACTTGGACACTTTTTTGATTGCGGGTTCCCGGATTGACGACCTCAAAATTGTGTTTTGAATCTTCCGCGAGTTGCAAAGAGTGCCCAGAGTTCCGCAATATACAATTTGTCCGCAGGAATGTATAGAAACTCTTAATTTTTCCTCTTCCCCCCCCCCTCTATTATCCCTTTGTGGTTCTATATTTAGTCACATCTATATGATCACGACCTCATAGATTAAAAAATTTGAAACTCTTTATCTATATCTTCACACCATGAGCCTGACCGACCATGATCCCTTTCAATACTTAGCCAATTATCTGATCACCGGGTCCTAGGTTTGCGGTGTCAAACACTTATGTCCCCTGTTCCCTCATATACATCTTGCACCCAAAGAACTTTCATGATCTGCAGTTTATGCTTTTACTAGTAAGAACTCACTAGGGATTTGAAAGGATTGGGCTTAATAAACGAACAATAGATGTTGCTTATGGATTTCAACGAAATTTGCGAACTGAACAAGATCTTGCAAATTGGAGGATGATATGTTTTTGGACCAGAAATAATCTATTAATATATATTAATATGAATACTATTGGAATAAATATAAACACTTTCTGTTAATTTTTTCTCTTTTCTTCCCCTCTATTATCCCTTTGTGGTTCTATATTTAGTCCCATCTATATGATCACGACTTTCTAGATTTTCAAATTGGTAATGCTTTATCTATATGTTCATACCATGAGCCCGACCGACCACGATCCCTTTCAATACTTAGTCAATTATCTGATCAATGGGTCCCGGGTTTTCGGTATCCAACACTTATGTCCCATGTTCCATCATATACATCTTGCACCCAAAGAACTTCCGTGATATGAAATTTATGATTTTACTAGTGAGAACTCACCAGGGGTTCGAAAGGATTGACATTGATAAACGAATAGTAGATGTTCTTCTGTGAGATACTTAGCCCTTTTTCCCTTGTCTTCTTCTCGTGTATTATCTCTTTCTAGTTATATACTTAGTCGCCTTTCTATGATCGTGGGTTCCACCATTGGCGGGCTGACATATCTTCATCTCCATCTATATCCTCACATGATGAATCCGACTGACCACTGTTCCTTTCCATACTTAGCCAAATTTATGCCCGCGGTTGTCGGATTGGCGCTTTCGAACTCTACTACTTCTTGTTCCATGATATACATCTTGCACTCAAAATTTTCGTGATCTACAATTCCACCGCGGACTCCTTAGCCCTTTTTCCCTTTTCTTCTTCCCGTGTATTATTGCTTTCTGGTTATATATTTATTCTCCTTTCTATGATTGCGGGTTCCAGTGTTGGAGGGCTGACACATCTTCATCTCCCTCTATATTCTCGTAGGATGAATCCGACCGACCGTTGTTCCTTTCCATACTTAGCCAATTTTATGGCAACGGTTTTTGGGTTGGCACTTTTAAATTCTTATACTTCTTGTTCCATGTTATACATCTTGGACTCAAAACTTTCGTGATCTACAATTCCACCGTGGATTTCTCGAACTCACAAGCTTCACTCTACCATGGTTCACAAATGTTTCAAAGTATTTTTCATTTCCTTCCATCCCCAGTAACTTCTTGTCCTTCCTAATATAAATTAGTTATGCTCTTACTAGTGACAACTTAACACACTGGTATGAAAGTATTGGCATCTGACCCTCCGCAATATACAAATTGACTAACGGATTTCGACATCGTCCCCTCTTCCGTGTTACAAATTATGCAGTCAAATGTTCCAAGCGATACAATTTGACCGTCGGGGTCTCACCTCTTCTGGGGAGACATTGTCACCCTATTTTGGATCCTCGTGTTGACGGGTTCACGGAAATCTCCGATTCTTAGTCACTGTTTCGGGTTGGCACTTTCGAACTCTGTTGCTTCTTGTTCCGTGATATACATCTTGCACTCAAAATTTCTGTTATCTACAATTCCACCGCAGACTCCTTAGCCCTTTTTCCCTTTTCTTCTTCCCGTGTATTATCACTTTCTGGTTATATACTTAGTTGCATTTCTATGATCGCAGGTTCCAATGTTGGTGGGGTGACATATCTTCATCTCCATCTATATCCTCACTTGACGAATCCGACCGACTGTTGTTCCTTTCCATACTTAGCCCAATTTTATGGCCACGATTGTTGGACTGGCATTTCGAACTCTACTGCTTCTTGTTATGTTATATACATCTTGCACTCAAAAATTTCGTGATCTACAATTCCACCGCGGACTCCTCGAACTCGCAAGATTCACTCTACCACGGTTCACAAATGTTTCAAAGTATCTATCGCTTCCTTCCATCCCCACTTACTTCTTGTCCTTCCTAATATACATTAGTTATGCTCTTACTAGTGACAACTGAACACACTGGTACGAAACAATTGGCATTCAACCCTCCGCAATATACAAAGTGACTACCGGATTGCGACATCGTCCCCTCTTCTGTGTTATAGATTATGCATTCAAATGTTTCAAGCAATGCAATTTGACCGTCGGGGCCTCACGTCTTCTAGGGAGACCTTGTCACTCTATTTTGGATCCTCCTGTTAACGGGTTCATGAAATCTCCAATTCTTAGTCACTGTTTCCCGTTTCGGCCATCCTCGTACTTATTTCCAAATATGCAAAAACAAAGGTTTAACAATAAAACGCCATCATGCAACAATCGTAAGGATCATCATTAATAAGTCGAAGTCTCGAGGACTAACCATCCCTATAGAACTTGTCAAGAAACATGCAAAGAAGATCTTTCCAGCTAAAATTTCAATATATTAGCGAAAAAAAGTACAGGCCAGTGTTTCCCTATTCCATACTTGGACACTTTTTCGATTGCGGGTTCTCGGATTGACGACCTCAAAATTGTGTTTGGAATATTCCACAACTTGAAAACAATGCTCGAAGTTCTGCGATATACAATTTGTCCGTTGGAATGCCCTGTCACGAGCCCGACCGTCCGTCATTCCTTTCAATACTTAGCCCCAAGTTGGTTGTATTTCCATGACATTGTACATTTACTGTGTATCCATGTTTCATACTTAGACATTTTTTCGATTGCGTGTCCCGTATTGGCAGGCTCAAGATTGTGTTTCCCATGTTCCATGACTAGCAAGCAGTACCCGAAGTTCCGTGATATACAGTTTGTCCACAGGAAAGCATCATCATGCCCGAGAGATACAATTTCACCCTCGGGCCCTCACCTCTACTGGATGTATCTTGTAGCCCTATTTTGAAGCGTCACCAACCGCTTTCGATAATTAGCCATTCCTTGCTTGTTGTTTTGTGTCCCGACCACCTTCCTAATTCTCTTTGGAAATGCAATTGGTAAGCTTTAATGCTATAACTTTGTTGTGCATGAACCTTAAACATGTAATTAATGACCATCCTCTCTTCCGTGGTACACATTTTTCATTCAAGTCCCAAAACATACAATTTGACCTTTGGGTAGTCACGTCTCCTAGGGAACCATTGTCGCCCTGATTCTGAGGCTCGTCCGATGACTTTCCATACTTGCCCATTTCATGGAATCTCTTTCGCGGTTCCTCGGGTTGGCGGGTTCACGGAATCTCCAATTCTTAGGCTGTGTTTATTGTGCCTGAACAACGTTTACTACCAATAGTTCATCATGAAACATCCATACTGACCTCCATTAAAAATCAAAAGCATCAACAAGATAGTGAAATTTAATTAAAGCTCGACTCGTCAAATTTAAATTAGTTTATCTTCTCTTATTTTCTCTTTATGGGATATATATTACAATTTTCAATATATTAATGAAAATGAATCCGCCTAGCCTTTCCTCTATTCCATACTTAAGGCACCGTCACTCAACTCTAGAAATTTTCTCAATGCTCCATCTAACTAGCAAAACCCCTCTCTTTGAAGGTATATTTCTATCTGATTCCCCCAAACTTCGATTGCAGGTTCCTAGATAGGCGGGCTCATGTTTTCATCTCCATTGTTCCGTGTCCTACAAACATTACCCGAACTTCCATGATATACAAATTTCCTTCTGGATTGTCCTATCGTACCCTCTTCGGTGTTACGCGTATTGCACTCAAAAAGTTCTGAGACATCCAATTTGACCCTCACGCCCTCACTTCGAACAATTGTACCTTGTAACCCTATTTTGAAGCTCCCCCAACCGCTTTTCATAATTAGACACTCCTTAACTTATCATTCTCGTCCCCACGACCTCCATACTTCTTTCTTAATATGCAATTAGAAACCTTTCATGGTAACAACTCACCATGTAGGAACCATCAACATTGTCATTAATGAGTGAAATGCTAGAGGAGATCTCCCATTAATATGCATTAAACCAAGATCTGTGGAGAGCTATATTATCCCTTTTGTTTGTTCATCTCAAACATGGGTTGTCGCGTTGGCCCGTTCAAGAAATATACAATTCTTAATCGCTCATTGTCGTATCCTCCATGTTCGCACTTCTATGTGTGCAATTACTAGTCTTTAATGTTAACAATGCATCATGCAACAACTGTCGAAATTGTCATTAATGAGCGAAAGTCTTGAGGAGATCTGCCATTCACATGTATTTGGACCAAGATTTGCACAAGGTTATATTATCCCTTCCAACTTTTCATTTCATTCATCGTCTGGAGCAAACAAATTTTCTTGTAAACTTATGGCAGCAGGTCGAAAACAATTTTGTGGAGATAGAGTAAATATCTTCGAACATCAGGACCAAAAATTCCAATGGTCCAGGGCATAATTTTACTATTCATCCCGTTCCGCCTAGAATGAATTGATTTAGACCTTTGGAATCGCTCATGCAGGCTGCATCCCTGAGGTTTTTGACTGTAAGGAGGTGGTCTCTTGGTGCACAGAAAAATATATTCCAAGACAAAGAATTATTCTACTGTGCGACCATTCTCCTGTTTCTTTGTCACCTCAGGTCTTCCGCAAGATGTTAAAATTGTTGGAGCCAACATTGACCTTCAGAGGACAAGACTGCAAGGATTTCCTAGAAAAACATGATAACAAGTTGGACATCTTAGCTGAGTTCCTCGAAGACCCGACAACAATTCTTGAAGATATCACAAAGTTGCAGGTAAGTTCCTTTAAAAATCCATTCCGGGAAATTGCTTGGTTGTTTACAAGAATAATGGGACAAGCATCCACGACAAGCATTTCCCTTATAATTATTTATATTTTGTACTTCACATTCAAGGAACAATTCATTTTCGATTGGGTGAAGCTAATTTCCATTGAAATCTGTTCCCAGTTGTCATGATTAAAAGAATCGAATAAATTTTATATGTCATCCTACTTGATTTTTGCAATAGTGTATTGTTGTCCTTTTCCAAAACTGTCTCTTTCCAAGAAAATAAATGGTGGATTCGACCCAGTAACATTCTGGTACTAGGCCCTGTTGAGGCACAAGGCCTCCCATTGCTTTTATGAATTTTTTAATGACTCCGTCTCAGTTTTCAAAGATTTATTGTTAGGGAAGTATGCTCTGCGGATGACTAGCCAGGCAACCAAGTTTTTGAACAGGAAGGGCACGCTTGAAAAAAAGGAAAATAACAATGTGCAGAAACGTCAACAAGATTGACAAATTCACATGCCATTTAAAGAACTTGAACCTAAGATATGTTGAAAGGCTAAAAGGGCTCGACCCTAATGGGATTTTTTGAGAACACTTACTAGCAGTTGGATTTAGCAGCGCTTTTATCCATAGATGTCTAACCGAAGACAGGGACAGTGAAGACAACAATCCTGCTTCTGGCGATTGCGACGTAGAGACATTGCAAAGCGCCACTGAATTGTACAAACAACAGAGAAAATTATCCAGTGAGAAGAGTGCCCAGTCCCTTGCCAACACTCCCAAGAGAACGATACAAATAATGCATTCAAATATTTCGAGCGATACAATTTGACCGTCGGGGTCTCACCTCTTCTGGGGAGACATTGTCACCCTATTTTGGATCCTCGTGTTGACGGGTTCACAGAAATCTCCGATTCTTAGTCACTGTTTCGGGTTGGCACTTTCAAACTCTGTTGCTTCTTGTTCCGTGATATACATCTTGCACTCAAAATTTCTGTTATCTACAATTCCACCGCAGACTCCTTATCCCTTTTTCCCTTTTCTTCTTCCCGTGTATTATCGCTTTTTGGTTATATACTTAGTTTCCTTTCTATGATCGCAGGTTCCAACATTGGTGGGGTGACATATCTTCATCTCCATCTATATCCTCACTTGACGAATCCGACCGACCGTTGTTCCTTGCCATGCTTAGCCCAATTTTATGGCCACGATTGTTGGACTGGCATTTCAAACTCTACTGCTTCTTGTTCTGTTATATACATCTTGCACTCAAAAATTTCGTGATCTACAATTCCACCGCGGACTCCTCGAACTCGCAAGATTCACTCTACCATGGTTCACAAATGTTTCAAAGTATCTATCGCTTCCTTCCATCCCCACTAACTTCTTGTCCTTCCTAATATACATTAGTTATGCTCTTACTAGTGACAACTGAACACACTGGTATGAAACAGTTGGCATCCAGCCCTCCGCAATATACAAATTGACTACTGGATTGCGACATCGTCCCCTCTTCCGTGTTACAAATTATGCATTCAAATGTTTCGAGCAATGCAATTTGACTGTTGGGGCCTCACGTCTTCTAGGGAGACCTTGTCACTCTATTTTGGATCCTCCTGTTGACGGGTTCATGAAATCTCCAATTTTTAGTCACTGTTTCCCGTTCCGGCCATCCTCGTACTTATTTCCAAATATGCAACAACAAAGGTTTAACAATTAAACACCATCATGCAACAATCGTAAGGATCATCATTAATAAGTCGAAGTCTCGAGGACTAACCATCCCTATAGAACTTGTCAAGAAACATGCAAAGAAGATCTTTCCAGCGAAAATTTCAATATATTAGCGAAAAAAAGTACAGGCCAATGTTTCCCTATTCCATACTTGGACACTTTTTCGATTGCAGGTTCTCGGATTGACGACCTCAAAATTGTGTTTGGAATATTCCACAACTTGAAAACAGTGCTCGAAGTTCTGCGATATACAATTTGTCCGTTGGAATGCCCCGTCACGAGCCCGACCATCCGTCGTTCCTTTCAATACTTAACCCCAAGTTGGTTGTATTTCCATGACATTGTACATTTACTGTGTATCTTTGTTTCATACTTAGACATTTTTTCGATTGCGTGTCCCGTACTGGCGGGCTCAAGATTGTGTTTCCCATGTTCCATGACTAGCAAGCAGTACCCAAAGTTTCGTGATATATAGTTTGTCCACAGGAAAGCATCATCATGCCCGAGAGATACAATTTCACCCTTGGGCCCTCACCTCTACTGGATGTATCTTGTAGACCTATTTTGAAGCGTCACCAACCGCTTTTGATAATTAGCCATTCCTTGCTTGTTGTTCTGTGTCCCCATCACCTTCCTAATTCTCTTTGGAAATGCAATTGGTAAGATTTAATGCTATAACTTCGTTGTGCATGAACCTTAAACATGTCATTAATGACCATCCTCTCTTCCGTGGTACACATTTTGCATTCAAGTCCCAAAACATACAATTTGACCTTTGGGTAGTCACGTCTCCTAGGGAACTATTGTCGCCCTGATTCTGAGGCTCGTCCAATGACTTTCCATACTTGCCCATTTCATGGAATCTCTTTCGCGGTTCCTGAGGTTGGCGGGTTCACGAAATCTCCAATTCTTAGGCACTATTTATTATGACCGACCAACGTTTACTGCCAATAGTTGATCATGCAACATCCATACTGACCTCTAAAAATCAAAATCATCAACGAGATAGTGAAATTTAATTAAAGCTCGACTTGTCAAATTTAAATTAGTTTATCTTCTCTTATTTTCTCTTTATGGGATATATATTACAAGTTTCAATATATTAATGAAAATGAATCCACCTAGCCGTTCCTCTATTCCATACTTAAGGCACCACCACTCAACTCTATAAATTTTCCCAATGCTCCATCTAACTAGAAAAACCCCTCTCTTTGAAGGTATATTTCCATCTGATTCCCCCAAACTTCGATTGCGGGTTCCCAGCTACGAGGGCTCATGTTTGCATCTCCATTGTTCTGTGTCCTACAAACATTACCTGAACTTCCATGATATACAAATTTCCCTCTGGATTGTCCTATCGTACCCTCTTCGGTGTTACGCGTATTGCACTCAAAAAGTTCTGAGACATCCAATTTGACCTCATGCCCTCACTTCGAACAGTTGTACCTTGTAACCCTATTTTGAAGCTCCCCCAACCGCTTTCCATAATTAGACACTCCTTAACTTCTCGTTCTTGTCCCCACGACCTCCATACTTCTTTCTTAATATGCAATTAGAAACCTTTCATGGTAACAACTCACCATGTAGGAACCGTCAACATTGTCATTAATGAGTGAAATGCTCGAGGAGATCTCCCATTAATATGCATTAAACCAAGATCTGTGGAGAGTTATATTGTCCCTTCTGATTGTTCATCTCAAACATGGGTTGTCGCGCTGGCCCATTCAAGAAATATACAATGCTTAATCGCTCATTGCCATATCCTCCATGTTCTCACTTCTATGTGTGCAATTACTAGTATTTAATGTTAACAACGCATCATGCAACAACTGTCGAAATTGTCATTAATGAGCGAAAGTCTCGAGGAGATATGCCATTCACATGTATTTGGACCAAGATTTGCATAACATTATATTATTCCTTCCAACTTTTCATTTCATTCATCGTCTGGAGAAAACAAACGTTCTTGTAAACTTATGGCAGCAGGTCGACAACAGTTTTGTGGAGATAGAGTAAATATCTTCGGACATCAGGACCATAAATTCCAATGGTCTAGGGCATAATTTTACTATTCATCCCGTTCCGCCCAGAATGAAGTGATTTGGACCTTTGGAATCGCTCATGGAGGCTACGTCCCTGAGGTTTTTGACTGTAAGGAGGTGGTCTCTTGGTGCACCGAAAAATATATTCCAAGACAAAGAATTATTCTACTGTGCGACCATTCTCCTGTTTCTTTGTCACCTCGGGTCTTCCGCAAGATGTTAAAATTGTTGGAGCCAACATTGACCTTCAGAGGACAATACTGCAAGGAATTCCTAGAAAAACATGATAACAGGTTGGACATCTTAGTCGAGTTCCTCGAAGACCCGACAACAGTTCTTGAAGATATCACAAAGTTGAAGGTAAGTTCCTTTAAAAATCCATTCCGGGAAATTGCTTGGTTGTTTACAAGAATAATGGGACAAGCATCCACGACAAGCATTTCCCAGATAATTATTTATATTTTGTACTTCACAGTCAAGGAACAATTCATTTTCGATTGGGGGAAGCTAATTTCCATTGAAATCTGTTCCTAGTTGTCATGATTCAAAGAATCGAATAAATTTTATATGTCATCCTACTTGATTTTTGCAATAGTGCATTGTTGTCCTTTTCCAAAACTGTCTCTTTACAAGAAAATAAATGGTGGATTCGACCCAATAACATTATGGTACTAGGCCCCGTGGAGGCACAAGGCCTCCCATTGTTTTTATGAATTTTTTAATGACTCCATCTCAGTTTTCAAAGATTTATTGTTAGGGAAGTATGCTCTGTAGATGATTGGCCAGGCAACCAAGTTTTTGAACAGGAAGGGCACGCTTGAAAAAAAGGAAAATAACAATGTACTGATGGTCTTTGGCTCTAAGGAAAATCCTTATTTCCTTCCATGCCACATCACAAACAAGATGTTTGTTGTAGAAATAAAAAGGCAATACAACCACTGGTTGCATTTTTTCCATGACAAGAAAAAAAAATAATTCATTCCTCTGCCCTGGAAAATCGGGGACTTCGTGTGCAGAAACGTCAACAAGATTGACAAATTCACATGCCATTTAAAGAACTTGAACCTAACATATGTTGAAAGGCTAAAAGGGCTCGACCGTAATGGGATTTTTTGAGAACATTTACTAGCAGTTGGCTTTAGCATCTCTTTTATCCATAGATGTCTGACCAAAGACAGGGACAGTGAAGACAACAATCCTGTTTCTGGCGATTGCGACGTAGAGACATTGCAAAGGGCCACTGAATTGTACAAACAACAGAGAAAATTATCCGATGAGAAGAGTGCCCAGTCCCTTGCCAGCACTCCCAAGAGAACGATATCACAGATCATCTCTTCAATGACCCACCCCAATAAGAAAACAACCCAGAAATCTTCAAATGGAGGAGGAGATAAGAACCCTCCTCGCATAAAAATTGATATTTCTCACAATGTTCCACTGACGAAGAAGAGAAAAAACAATGTAGGGAAGGCAGATGAACCCAAAATTGAAAGTGAACAGTTGCAACTTGAAAGTGGAACTGAGCGCATGCCCAAAGTTGGTCCGTATGCAATGGAAATAGTTGAGACAGTCATTTTTGACGAAGATGAATCCTTCGTATTCCAGAGCGTTGTTTTTGACAGCCAATCTAAAAATTTGGTCATTGAAAAGAGAGATGTAACAAATAGGAAAGGCAAATCTCGCATAGAGATTAACTTTAGGAAAATGCGGTCGTCCCAAATCGCCCTATTTCACTGCATAACTAGTGATTCTCTTGATGATTCCATTGGAGGAATTGAAGCGGAGAATGCCAGACTGAAAGACCGCGTCAAGAAATTTGAGGAGGCTTTCATTGCTACCCCAGAGTTTTCCAGTCCTTTGGAAAAAAACATGCTTGCTACCACTGCAGCCAAGATAAAAGTATCCTCCGCCCTCCTTGCATCGTCTAGAGCTCTTGTAGAGAATAGCATCAAGAAAAGAATGCAACTAGTTACTGAAGCCTGGGAAACATCACAAAATATAACTTCCTTCTGAAAGAGGGTAAATGATTTGCACAAACATTTGTAGGCGAATTTAAAAAATGATCAATGTTTCTGTAAATAGGTGCTGACCCCTTTTGCCAACCATGCCATCAACACCTTGGATCTGAAAAGAAGACAAGAGAATCTCCCCTCCCCAAAGAGGACCAAAAAATTAAAAGCATGTTGGAAAAAGAAAGTTAAGAACCTGGAGCTCACTGTTGAATCATGTAAACAAGCCATATTAGAAAATGAACAATTATTCACAAACATGATCCAAATAGACTTAGCCGGAAGTACCAACGAGGTTCAAGACCCAAACTTAATTCTCAAATCCTTGTCAATGACCAAAGAATCCTTCAATGAACAACTTGATATTTTAAATGGGTTGTCTTTCGAAAAGTTTTACGAAATCCTTGAATATTGTGTAGATGAGCTCGAGCGTAGGGTATTGGACTATTCGGCACACAATGAAAAAATTGAATAGAGTCTGGATGGTATTTCAATGGATTTAAGGAAATTAGAAAACGACCTTTTCGACATAGAAATCTAGGATGAAATCAACGTGTCCCCCATGAGAAGCTACATTGAAGAATGGTTCCAATGGAGAATGGACAACCTCATCGAGGAAGGGAAACAACCGGTTGACACGATTCCAGTGACCGTCGACGACAAAAACAAAAATGCATCGGCTTCATAGTAAGTCTATACTGATGTCATCTTGTTTTCTTTATCAATCCAGTTTTTATACCTCTTTAAATATAAAACTCTACCCAAACACTCATAACTTCCAATTTCTTCTTTTCAGGTCTTCCTCTCTACCGTCGCACACTTGTTCTTTCTACATTCCTAATTCTTGTACTTATTTCTTTTTATGGTCGGTAGGAGCCCCAATCCCAGTCTATATGAAAAAAACATTTAAATTTCCAATAATATGGAACAAATTCCAGAAATATGTAACATACATTATTAATTTTTGATAAATTTCAAAGAAAACTAATTCAGGAATGCTAATTTTTTTGTGTCTAGGAATTCTATTGTATTTGAATGTTTAATGTGTATGCTTCAAAAATATGGAACTTTGATAAATTTCAAAGAAAATGGAAAATATTCTATTGCATTTGAATGTTTGGAACAGAAACAAAAATATGGAACAGATTCCAGGAATATTTTTTTGATAAATTTCAAAGAAAACTAATTCGGGAATGCTAAATTTTTCGTGTCTAGGAACCTTTGTACTATCTTTCCTGCACTATAAAAAAAATTGAAACCTTTGTAATATCTTTCCTGTACTATCAAAAAATTGTATATGATACACACATACTTCGAAGTTATTTTTAGTGTTGTTATCTGCAACATTTTCATGCCTACTCATTTTCAAATACTTTGAAATATCTTGGAACCATTTAATTTAATTTTACTTTAATGTATTTTACTTTTATGCCTATTCTATTGTATTTGAATTTTTAATGTGAATTATTCAGAAATATGGAACAGAGGGGTCATCTACAAGCCAAATATCTTGTGACTGGCCAGTGGCACTCTGCCACAAAGTAATCCTCTGCATGGATACCACACATACTTCAACTTGCTTCGCACGTGTCTGTACTTGGTCCTTCCGTAACAGTGCATTTATTCCCATTCCAACCTGGCAGGGACTATGTTGCCATGCAACACTTGTTTGTATTGGTATAAATCCATCTTAAACCCATATATATTAAGTATTGAGAAAGATAATAAAATTATAGGTGTAAACTTTTCATTAATATCCCGTTTTAAGATGGATTTATGCTAGTTTATACACATTCATGCACACAAATAATATAGTTATTAATTGTTGTTCTTTTAAACTTTTTTTTTAATATTACAAACCTCTACTTTATTTATTTATAAGCATTATACATGAATATGACAACACCTCTTTCACTAGCAAGACTATAGTGTGCATCTCATCTCTTTCGATTCAATCTATTGTGTTTTGGCTTAGTGGTTGCAAAAAGGTGCTGCCATGCAAAAAAAAAAAAAAACAGGTTCAAACCTTTATGGATGTAAAGCTTGTGTTTGAATCCTCGAAATTGATTTCACTTTATCATTAAAAAGAAATTAAATAACAAACCAAATAATTTAAATAAATATTAATAAAATATTTTATCATTTTATCATAATAACTCATCGTCACTTCAGTGAATTGAGAAATAATGTAATAGATCACATTTAACAATTCAATCCCGTGTGAACATTAATATTTCAAGAGATAAGGGAATGTGTAAATATTGTCTAATTGGAATTCATATATATTGAAAATATATTTTTAATTTTTATGAGAATTTTTTTTATAGTTTGATATAGTAATTTTTTTTACACTTAAAAAAAATATTAATAACAAAAAATATTTCAATATTAATCATAAATAAAATATTTCATTATTTATTTTAGGGAAAATATTTCAATATTTTTTTTTTTTTGTAAATAAAAAATAGATCCTTGTATTATATCATCACGAGTGTACACGTGTGCATCGTTTGGCAGCCACTTGTTCCGCCACAGAAGGGAAACCAGAACAGGTGGCTCCAAGCGGTGTTATGCCTAAAATGGCAGATGTTCTGTTTTACAAAATTTACAAAAATTTAGCAAAAGATGAGAGTTTCAACTAGGACTTTGATCCCATTATCTAGCCCGAGGCAGATTTCATTTAGAGCCTCCATTACTAAGATGCGAATACAACTGTAAAAATGAGTAAACAAATAATCACTATTCATTCTGAAAATTGAAAATTGACAAGAACCAGAGTTAGTGGAGGGCCGCGTCAAGCCTTTGGGGAACTTGGGTGTCCCTGGGTGGTGTAGACTGGAACAAACTTTTTGCTTGCAGGTGGGGCATTTTTCTTTCTGTGGGGCATCTGAGAAGGCCTCAAACAAAAGATCTAATCGCTGGTGGATTGTTCGTTGTCCATGCGCTCGCTCTTCTTGCCGCTGTCAAATGTCAAAGAGAAGCTCCAAGTGTTCTGTTTCCAGATGATAGATAATTGGGCTCTCCTCATCGCCTGTCAGTTTCCAACTGGGGGGGATTTCCTCCTCCACTATGCAGCCTCCTTCCCATGAACAAGGCTGAAAGTCTTGGGAGGTAGAGGGCCTTGGGTCTTCCATTGTCACCAGGCTCAGGCCTAGTGGAGGAGCAGAGGTTGGCCTAGCGTCACTCAGCTTTGAGCCAGGATGCTGAATTGAGGGTGGAGCCACTTCTTTGGCTATCTTGTGGATGTCCTGTGAGGGCTGGGGGGGCGGAGGAGAGTTCCTAGTGAGGGTTGGGGTTTCCAATTTGGGAATGTGAAGGGGAGTCTGAGCTTGGGTATGAGGCAGAGTAGAATTCTCAGTGGGGGATGAGGTATCCATATTGGGGATACAAAGGGGAGACTGAACTTGAGTCTGGGACAAGGGAGGCAAGTTCTCCTCTTTGGGCATGCACAGAGTGGACTGTGTGCTACTTGAAGGTTTATGGGAGGGGCTAAAATGAGCAATCAAGGCTCACTGAGAGGCAGTGAGCCAATTGTCTCGGGTGTAAGTGTTCTTGTTCTTGGAGGAATGCCTAGGCTTACCACGGTCCTAAGGCATGATGAGAACCAGGGAGGGAGGGTGACTGTGGTCGGGAAAGATACAGAGGACGCGCATGAGGCAAGCAAAGAGGCCAGGAGGGACGAGCAACACTACGCAGAGGAGGAAGATTTCAAATGATGAGTGGAAGTGCACGCCTTGGCTAGGAGGGTTGGTTATAACATCGTTGGGAGCCATGGAATCCATTGAAGGATGACGAGATTGGTTCAGTGTCCTAGTACCAATGGCCTGGATGGAACTCTCTTCCGTGAGCTCCTCCAGGCGCACTAAATTAATCTCCCTTATGGTGAACACCATGGGGAATTAATAACGTCGGGGGTGGCAGCTTGGGGTATTAAATCCCCCCGCCAGCGATGTATGCCACCTGTCTCCCTCCTTTCGCCAGATGTCACCCCATTCGGGTGGAAAGTATTTCAATATTAATCATAAATAAAATATTTTATTATTTATTTTAAGGAAAACATTTCAATATCAACTTTATATAAAATACATACACACAAGTAACACACCATAACAACATTAAAATATGTATTTTTAAAGGACAACTATTCTAAGGCTTCACTTAATTATCAAACGTGGGGTTTGTCTTAAACTTGTGAGACACAGATGATCTATGTACAGAGTCAAAATCCAGGAGATTGACTCATTTGTAATATGTCTACTTGCATAACAATTTACACTACTCAAGATAAAACTTTTTAAATTATTGAATTGAAAAAACCAAAAGCAAAGAGAACTAGTTTGATTGTGTCTTGGTTTGACTAGTGGATAATTCTTGTTTTGGGTTATAAAGGTTCCCTTACATGCTCTGGAAATGAGACACACATCATAAAACCATTTCATTCCAATTAAAATTAACTTCATTCAAATACACACTTTGAAACTCTAGCAAATGAATCTGGTAGTTGGAAAACAAAATAACAACAATAGATATGTGTAGATATAGTGCTTATGAATGTAGGACACACCTACCACACTTAGAGGGGTGGTGAATGAGTGTGGGGCTCTTTTTCCCAAAACTTCCCTCTTACACAAAAACTTCTTAGTTAACATTCAACATTTATTCATTACCCATTGCTGTCATTTACAACTAGTTAGATGTGAACATATATTTACAACCCGATGTATGTACACTTTTTCTTTTTATTATGGACAACAATCCGGGGTTTATCAACAACAACTGAATAGAGTACAACTCTACAAGAGCACCAACTCTATAATGCAAGACTCAACGTACACCCTCAACACCAACTGAGATGAGGCAACAATCCTCAATATATATGAATCTCTCAACAAGTACGTGACCTTTCAGTAGTGCAACCCAGGTGTGTACGTGCCCTAGCTCACTACAGCGCGCGTGTGCACGCGACCAGTGTATAATTCAACATGTGTATGCTTCTTAGCAACTAGGGTTTTTATTTTCTTGACATCCTCAGCTCCTCTGCAACTTGCAATCTATCTTCCACTGTCCAAACTGACCACCATCCAGTCACAACATCTCCAATATCTCCAATAGCTTGCTCATGCTCCACAATAAATCAATATGAATGCTATCTCAAACATGTATAAACAACTAGTATACCATAGAAATCATGTCACCACTGAATCACAAGAGTATTGATCACTCCATCAACCAAATCAACGAAACTGAACCACATCATAAAAGTCATACCAAGAATTCCCTAAGCATTCCCATCACATCAAACAATAGTATCCATAAAGACAATAATGTAATCATACCAGTGTCTCAATGATAGATCCGAGGCCATAGAATGCAGATCTAGAACTTGCCTAATCATCCGAGAGCTTGGCACCAGCTCAAACACAATTCATGACCATTCTGTCCACCATACGCTCCTTGTCTTCAGACAACCCACGTACATACTCACCCTATACACAGACAACCAACATATACCTCAAAGTAGAAATAATAGAGATTTCTTATCATAGTAGGTAGTCCTCCCAGCAAGGGGTCATTGTCGATCTAACAAGGGTTTTTATTATATAAGTCCCATATGGATGGGGATTAACAGGATAATGTGGTGGGGAATTACTACTCGTCCTCCCTATCGATCTATAGTAGAGGTGTTATAGGGAGAGGCGGTTCTACTAGGTATTCAGGTAACTATGCACATTGAGACACTTGGCATGGAGGGAGTATCGACATCTAGTTCAACACCTATATCTCTGAATAGTATATGTAATAGCAGCAAATAAAGGCCCTATACACAGACAACCCACATATGCATCAGAAACTAGGGTTTCTGAAGTTTCGATAATTTTTCCGTCAAGATATCCGATATTGCCGAAACTTTGATGCGTCCATGAGATCCTCCTCTCGCTCTCTTCCACAGAATAGATCTTCAATCATGCTCAAGAGATCCACACCAAATATGCTCTCACAAGAATCTCTCCAACAATACTCCACAAGATAATCTCACTAGAAGCTCTCCATTGATCCATAAAAAGGATTCTCACCAAAAAGTACATTTCACAAGAGATCCTAGCTTCTTATTTATACTTTCATCTTCTAGGTCACTTAACCCATTTTTAGGTTACTTAACCTATTTCTAGGTCACTTAACCTATTTTCTATATTTTAGGGTAAACAACTTTCCATGAATAGAAAGTTCTCCAATACTTTATCATTTAAATATTCCTTCTTGATTTTGTCACTTCTCTTTATTATTTAAATAATCCATCTTGATTTTTTCACTTTACTTTATCATTTAAATAATGATTTCTTCTTTTCAAGTACTTTGAATTCTTTGACCTTGGGGGCTTCAAGCCTTCATATGGGGGTCCTCCAACTTCATAAGGCCATAACTCTCAAACCGTGAGGATTTATGTGACATTCCACATACCACCAAAAATGGCATGACAAGTACTATCCATCAATGATAGTTTCACCAACAACTTCATTGATCTTAATCTCATTATTCCACATACAAGCATGGGTCCTCCAATTGTTCTTCTAGGATAACTCAATCTGCAAAGCGTCTTCTCGTGAGGGATTTCACCATAAAGGGACCACTTTGGCGTTCATCCATTTTTGCACCTTATCAATCATGATAAGACAATAATGAGTCATCTTTTCATCAAACAAACTATGCATCATCATGTATCAATGACAACTCATTGATCCATCTTCATCT
>JZKD02S1741031.1:500841-535683 GCA_000966675.3 Picea glauca | reverse complement strand
AAAGGCTAGGCTCTGAATCATCTGGACAACGTAACTCTGCTTTGAATTCTCTGCTAAAACAATGAGTCTCCACGGCTATTTATAGCATTTTCCAGGCGATCACGTAACCAACTTCTGGTGTAAACACGGACCTATTTAGGGTTCACTTAAGCCATTAATTCACCGAATTTGCAGAGCCGACCCTGATCTGAAGGTCAAATCATCTTGGGGGCCGGTTCATTGGCGGTCAGGAGGCCGACTTAAGCAATTAATGCACAGTATTAGCAGATGCGCGGCTTTTTATGTTGACAGGCGTGCGTCGGGGCGCACATGCGCCAAAAACACGTTTTTGTCCCGCGCATATGCCCGCGCACCAAGCTGCTGTAAAGTGCCCTTCAATTTTTGGTTACTTTGTATAGTTTTTGACCCTTCTGGAATGTTGTGAACTTAATTCAGTGCCATGAATGACTGCATTGATGTTTTGATGATGTGGAGTTCTTGACGCCATGTGCAGACGAAATTTCAGTGATAACAATTAGGAAAACTAGGAACAACAGAAAAATCAAAAGGAGAAAACCTCCGAGCCAAGATTTTTTCCATTTCGAACCAGTGGAGTTGCCAATCGATTCTTTAACCATGGAGTCACCAGGTGCATGATATGCAGAATGAGTGTGTCTGGTATTTTTTCACCATCAAAGACTAGATCTGATCATTGTGTTCTCCCAAGGGCTACCAGGTGTAGCCAAAAGAAATCACACTAAAACAACGGAGCTGAGATATTTGAGTCGCTACAGTGGAGTCGGCAGGTGCACAGCTGCAATCTTTGATGTACTAAGTTCTGATGCACCTTCAGAACTAGTAAGATTTGTCATTCAATCCCAGGGAAAATATTCAATTTCTTCCTTGACAATGGCGCCAGAAATGTTAGCACCGAAAGTCACCCTTGGATTACGACAGAGGTAAGCCCTATATCCATCAGAGTTTTATTTCACAGGTTGGTTGTAAAAAAGGTCAAATGGGCGCAGTCTCGAGTAAATATCATCTTAACTCGGAAAACTAGACTAGCATGGACAAGCATGTGAGTTCTTGGTTCAATTTCAGTCAGTAGGTTGTAGTAAAGGTGAGTAGGAGGAAGAATTTGGTGAGAAAAATGTAAATGTCTTCCACGGACATCAGGTCTCCTAACATCCCAAGAAGAAAAGACTTAATCACAAGATCTTCTTGAATTTGAATCTCAAAGAAACTGAAATGAATTATAACAACATTATAATCAAACATTCATCATAACACAGTCATAGGAATTCATGTGAATCAGTCAATCATGAACTCTTTCAGGATCAGAGGGAAATAAGAGGGAGCAAGAAAGTTGATTGTCATTGAGAAAGAAGTCTCAAATACATATAAATAACCAAAAGAACTAGAGATTCATTAAAAATTTACAATACGGGAGCCTAGCTCAACCATCGACCATAACAAAATGTCAAAATGACTCCTATATACTCAGAGCAACTTGCTGCTCCAATAGAGGAGCTGCTGAGTCATTACATTCAAAGCTTTACGTGTGCATGATCTTCTTGCAGACTGTGCACATAGTCTTTTTTCTGACACATGCTCAGATCGACATAGCTTCTGGAAGGAAAAATGTCCTTAGGGGTACCATGGGCTGACTCATCCAAACCCTCCATGCCTTCCATTTATGGTTGAATGGAGGTCTCAACGACCACCCCTACTTTCATTTACTATTTTCATCGAGATTAGGATGATTTATTACCTCCATGAATGCTCTAGGCGGTGCCCATGACTTTCCTGAATTAATCTCGGCACCTCGAAACCATGTTGCTTTCTTCTGCAATCAATACAGATGCTTTCGGCCTTTAGTGCGAGTCCTTTCTATCGCTCTAACTTTGCATGTGACCTCGGGCCACGACCTAGAGCTTACCTCCAAAGGCGCTTTCGAGACTTTTCCTTTCAAGATTTTTCATGGTGCTAACTTTCAGATTTCCCAATATCAGAATTGGAAAAATCACTAATCTGATCGAAAGTTAAATCTTCTTCTCAACCAATGGCTGCAATGCCCCTTTTGGACTCTGAATTAGTCCTCTATACATGACTGGGGTCAATTGTTTCTCCTAAACCCCTCTTTCACATGACCATGAGTCGCGACCTGGTGCCTATCTTCAAAGGCGTTTTGGGATTTCGGTTGTCAGGAGTTTCCACACTCCTGCCTTCAGATTTCCCGATTAGGCGCCACGTGCTCCATTAGTTTGAATGATCCAAATCTATTTCGCTATTTCACGTTTCGCGAGTCCTCATGAATTTTCCCTCTTACTTTCCCGAATCATGAAACCGCAAAAATTTGATCCAACGGTTTAGCTTTATCCTTTTATCAATGACTCCGATCTCTTCGGGATTTCGCATTTCGGGAGTTCTGATGACTTTGCTTCTTGATCGCTCTATATCGCAAAACCATGAAATTTCTAATCGTGCACCACATGTCCTTCCCAGGATCAACGACTGGGATGGCCTCACGATTTCAGGGATCTGTCAGATGCTAAACTTCGTGTAAATTTGTGATCCCAATAACTCGATGGTCGTCAATCAGATCTGCCTGATGGATCTCCTCCGTTGACATTTGATCTTGCTCGCTCGCCTGATTTGAGTTCATATCAAATCGCTCTAAGTGTTTCTCTTTGTGCTCGTAGCTGCGGCCTGTAACCCTTAACTACTATATGTGATAAAACCACCTTATTCCCCAACATGGTATCAAAGTCGATGGTTTAAAACTCGACATGTTATCTGCAAACTTTGCTAGGTCAAATCTGTTATGTGATTGACTTTGGACCAGTGGTTTGGTAATCCGAACCTTTGAAAACATAATAGTTTATGTCCAGATATCAAAGATAGCTTCAAATATTGATCATGTTGTTTTGAATAGATCAAATTATGTAGTATGGGAACCAGATATGGAAACCCTACTTAAGAGAAAAGGATTATGGAAATATTCAAATATTAAGATTCTAGATCCAATAGACGACCACGCAAAGTTCATTGTTGATGGCAAGATGAATGAGGCTATAGGGGTCATCACAATCTACATCTCACGGGAGATTCGATTTCACCTCAATGGAATAGACTGCCCTCACCAAGTCTACAATTAGATAAAGTTGTTGTTCAATTGATTCGACGAGAGCCACGTCATGCAATTGGAGAAAAAGTTGATCTCTCTCGATCCTCGTTCCTTTGACATAATAGAGGACTATTTGGCGTGTGTAAAAAAACTCCAGTTGAAATTGCACGAATATGGAAAGAACTATCATAAGAAGGATGGAGAACTCATCAAGCTAGTCTTAATGAACTTGAGAAAACCATTCAACGTGTTTGTATCAAATTTCCACACCAACTAACAAGCACACAAGGAAGATGGTAAGGCTTACAACTTTGAAGCTTCATTTGGTATTTTGATTATTGATCAACACAAAATTCTTGAAGAAGGGGAGATTGGTTGTAAACATCAAGCCCACTTGCTCAAGGGAAATAACAATATGGATCCCAGGGATAGAGTACAGTTTGATGCCTCTACACATAAACCTCCATATCGTGACTAGAAACCTAAGGGATGGACAGATGAACCTCAACATAGTCGAAAGAAGAAGATATGTCAGTATTGTGGAAAGACTGGACATGTGGAGAAAGTATGCTTTAAGAAGAGAGACAATTTAGAGGAGAAGGTTAAACACCTTGAAGAAGACGTGTTTGATGTGCATCAACCCATTGATAATATGATCTTCCAAGTTGGAACTTATCAAGCATTATTGTCTCATCCTGCGTAGAAAGAATGGGTAGTCGACTCTAAGTGCACTCATCACATGGCTAAGGATGCCCCCTTGTTCATGTGGGTTCATGAAGCTAAGTAGAGGAAAATCTATGTTGCTGATGATTTTGATCTGGATGTTGTTGGTTAGGGTGATTTTACTTGTCAACATGGGAAGATTGTTGACATCTATCATGTGCCAAATGTCAATGCCAATTTTTTGTTTGTTTCTCAGTTAACACATATAGGTAATATTGTGGATTTTTTGCAAGATCTATTCTATGTTTGTGAATTGAAGAAAGGAAAGTCGATTGTTTATTGCGGGATTCTTGACTTGATAGATAGTTTGTAAAAATTGTGTGACATGAATTGATTTGACACTGAACCAACTTCACTTGTTGCTCACACTGATGAAAGAAGTCAAATTTGGCATGAGTGACTCGGACACCTAAATTTTCTAAGTCTACAAGAACTGGAAAATCAGAACATGGTTGATGGCTTATCTAAGGTGTTTACCCTTGAAGGAGTTTGTAAAGGCTATATGCTTGGGAGTCATCATCAGGAACCATTCGACTCTAGAAAAGCATGGGGAGCATAGAACCTAGTGGTGGTGGTTCAGAGTGATGTATATTGTTGCATCAATCTACCTTTACTTAAAGGTGCAAGGTATATCTTAACTTTCATTGATGATTTTTCTTGATTCACATGGGTTTGTTTTATGAAGAACAAGAACCTTGTCTTTGAAAAATTCAAGGAGTTTAGAGCCCTTTATTAAAAGAAATGTGGTCAACCCATCAAGTTCCTAAGATCAGACAATGGTGCTGAGTACGTAAATATACCTTTTGAAGAATACATGGTTTGATTTGGTGTTAACTGACATCAGTCGGTTCCTCACACAACTCAACAAAATGGCGTCGTAGAACACAAAAATTGGACGTTAGTCAAAATGGATAGATGTATTTTATAGGATAAAGATCTGCCTCCTCGCTTCTAGGCCGAAGCAATGTATTGTGTAAACTATCTGCTCAATCGCATATCGACTCGAGTTGTTCCTTCCATGACTCCAGTCGAACAATGGTGTGGAAAGAAGCTGTCAATCAACCACCTCTCTATGTTTGGATGTGTTGCTTGGGCTCACATTTCTAATGATTGCATAAATAAGTTATATGCAAAGAGTCATGTTTGTGTTATTATGGGCTACTCTAAAGAGTTGAAAGCCTATGGATTGTTTGACCCTGTCAAATGAAAAATTATTATTAGAAGGAATGTATGGTTTGATGAGAATTATTTTGGCATTAAATTTTTGAATGCATCCTATGGATTGTTGTAGGATGATCCGTTTGATATTGTCTCTGAAATTAGTTCTCGTGTTCCATACTTTAGTCCTTCAACTAGATAGTTGGACTTTGTTCATGTTTCGACTAGACCATCAACCTTCGAGTTGACTAGTCTATCATCCTGTTTTTTGACTGGTACAATGACTGAATACCCTCCGACTTATGATCGACTTGCTATCGTGAACCATATCTCACTTATTTCTTGTCTACCCAAATGGGAAACCACACAATTGAATCCACTAGAACTGATGTTTGGGATATTTCCTCCAAGCGACAAACTCGAATTCAGAAGAAACGTGACAACATTTCCTTCATGACTCATGTACTTGAAACTTCTAATCCTATTTCCTACATAGATGTTGAAGGACGACCTCCAAGCAAAAAACTCTAATTTGAAAGAAACATGACAACATTGCCTTGAGGACTCATGTAATTGAAACTTCTAATCCTATTTCCTACATAGATGTTGAAGGATGACTTGAATGAGAGCAGGATATGCAAACAAAATTTGGTTGTTTGTCCAAGAATCACACTTGGGACTTAGTTCCTCGACCGCAAGGAAAGAACATTGTGAAGTGTTAATGGTTTTGTAGGAACAAATTTACCTCTAAAGGTGTTGTTGAGAGATATAAATCATGCCTAGTTGTGAAGGGATTTTCTCAACAAGAAGGCATAGACTATATTGAAACATTTTCCTATGTCACAAAGATGAACTCTATTCAACTGATTCTTTCCCTTGTTGCTCGTTTTGGATGGAAAATCCACCAGATGGATATGAAGAGTGCATTTCTTCATGGAGACCTATCTCAATAATTTTTCATGGAACAACCACCTAGTTTTTTGACAGATTCTAACTTGGTGTGTTGACTCAAGAAGTCAATTTATGTTTGAAGTAAGATCCCTAAGCCTAGTAGGCTAAGATAGACAATTTATGTCTTCGACTTGGTTTCAAACGTTGTGAATTTGATCACAACATGTATGTCCTCCATACCAATGGAGACACCTTGATTGTTGTTGTATATGTAGATGACTTACTCATTACTAGAAATAATAATGAACTCATCCTTATATTTCATAAACAACTTGTTGACTACTTTGAAATGATAGATCTTGGTACTTTGCATTGTTTTTTGGGTCTTCAAGTATTACCATTGTGTGTTGGATTTTTCATTTCTCAGTCTAAATATGTGATGGATGTGTTGACACGTTTTAATATGGCTGATTGCAAGCCTTGTGATACTCCTTTTCAATCTAGAGTAAATATTACCAAAACTTATCAAACACCTGCAATCGATGCTACACTTTATCGACAACTAGTCAACAATCTTATTTATCTTAATCTCAGTTGACCTGAAGTTTCCTTTTTTGTTAGTGTGGTTTCTCGGTTTATGTAGGACCCTAAAGAAAGCCACTAGAAAGCAGTCAAATGAATTGTTTTCTATCTCAAGGGTACCACTCATTTTGGTATCAAGTAATGTCGAAGTTCAGATTCGCTAGTTGGCTTCACCGACTCCGACTAGGTTGGTGACAGTGATGATAGAAAGTCCACTTCTGGCTATGTGCTTCTCTTTAGAAATGGACCCTTGGTGTTATCATTGTGAAAGAAACATAAGGTAGTCTCTTTTTCGAATATATAAACAACATATCATGGTGTCATTCAAGCAGGTACTGAAGCAGTATGGATCGGCCAAATTTTGGGAGAACTTGGCCTTCCTATTCATACCTTGACTACAATATACTATGATTACCAGAGTGATATACAGGTTGCTAACAATATTTTTCCCACGATTAGATGAAGCATGTTGAGCTCCATGCTCACTACTTGAGACAGTCGGTTCATGAGAACATTGTATCTCTTGAATATTGTAAAACAAATGATCAAGTTGTTGATATCTTCATTAAACCTTTATCTGAAGCTAGATTCATCAATATATCTACGATTGTTGGGCTCGGGAATATGCAATTATGGGGGGGTTTCATAATGACATAATTTCACTTCGTGAATCTCTAAAGACGTGTGTTGATGGGGGGTGTTGGAACATCAAGTATTGTTGTTTCATCAGACATCTCCTAGGTTCGTTCAATCAAGCAATCGAACCACATATTGATACAGTCAGTTGGGTGATCGACCAACACACTACATCAATAAGTTGAGTAGTTGATAAGCCTTTCAGTCACACAGTTGACCAATAATCAAATATATTCAAGTGATGGATCGACTAGCCCAACAATTGAATACGAGTTGGATGAATAGGCGGTCATGTTGAGAATCCTTGTTGAGTCGACTTGACATTGCGGATTTGGCAGATTCATCTCTAACAACTGATGGTTACATGTGGACAACATATTTTGTATCCTATGGAATTTGGTTATATATTGATGATACAAATAGTAGACCCCTTTGGTCATTATCATCATGGGGATCAAGTTATCGAGTTGATATCATATGGAGATATCAAGATCCAATATGCATTATGATATTCTGATCACAGTGCACTTTGATTAATTGTTGTAACATTGTCTTTAGAGACGCTCTCTATCTTTGAAATATTTGTTCCTCTTTGATTATGTGCAGTACTGTCTTTTCTGTTTCATTTCATGGTCCACCTTATTCCCTAACAAAGATCAATGGATAACCGAATATGAGCCCAATCCACCAATTCCCATGCCTTTTCATTGATTTAATGTACAAATCAACCCTTGAAAGTGCAAGCTCAAAATGGGGGTACCCTATAGGGATCATATTCTTTAAATCATTTGGGAGTGTATCTCATATTTCATATGAGACTAGAATAGCCTATAGGGAATGTGCCTGTACAATCTCTTAATTATTATTAATAACATATTTCCTATGTACTCTTACTCTTTGAGAATCCCCAGGATCTTTGATCAACCTTCTATAATCTTGAATAATGAATTCAGGCATAGGGTATTCTTCTCTTACTATTAAATCATAAAAAAACTTTTCTTGTGTGTAAAAGTATTTTGAATCTCTCCATTGGATAAGACTATAAATCAAAGAGGTAAAGGCAAGCAGTTGAACATCCCCAACAAAGGGATTGGGATTCCAATGTGTATGATTTGGTAGCACAAAGTTGAATAAAAACAACTCACACAATAAATTGTTTTCATGATCTTCAACATGAAGGAAAACAATGATGAATTCCTTTGGAGTTGAAATTTTTTGGAGCCTTCCACTTGCTAGTTGTTTAATTATGAACTAAGTCCATCTATCATAGAAGTAGATGGAATGAATTGCATAAGGTGTTTTTCATATCAACGCTTACAATCCCAAAGAGCAAGCATCTTGTATATTTTCCTCTATCTCAAGTATCCTATCTCTGTACATATTGATTTTTCTTTTCCACCTATTTTCCTAACCCAGGTAGAGAGAAAATGACTTTTATTTAAGTTTATTGATGACTTGTTGATAGATCTCTCGATCAATAACACCTTGATCAGAGAGTTCATCTTGTTTTCTGCATCCAGACAAGTCTGGTTTTAGTTGAAGAAAGGCATATGTATGGACAAAATGTCATCAAGGATGGTATTTAAAATTTGTTCAATATTTAACATTTCTCCTTCAACAATTTCCTAGGTGATTTTTATTTTGTTTCTATTGCTTTTAACAGGGTATTCATCCTATGGCCTCTTTATCTCTTTAGTTTTCTAACTTCATTTTTCAAATTTTGATTTTCCATTTTCAATCTCATGTTCTCCTTTAAGATTTTCAAATAAATAGGATTATAGGTTTTAAAAAAGTAGGGGTTTTACCTTTTCTTTTCTTCCTTCGAATAGTGTCAATCCTCGGTTTCAAATTTGCATCTGGGATTCCTCCAATTGTTGGCTCCTCTAATGCATGAACAACTACCTCCTTTCCTAATGTTGTGGTGGTTTTTTTTCAAAATCCTCCATAGTTCTATCCCTAGTGTCACCTCAAATGTATCTGTAGATTCAACCGCAAGCATGGATTCAACCTCAAGCATATATTTGGAATTAATCTGTGTCGCATCTATGGATACAATCTCGAGCTTCTCTATACCTTCATCATCAAACTCTTATACATAATATGATAGTGAAATTACCATGTGAGTATTATGTGGTTTGGTTCGAAATTTTGAAACCCTCAACTCAGTTTTCGTAATGCTATAGGATTGTCCCAATCATGTAGCTTCATTACCCTTGTGATTTATTTTAACATTTTTACCTTTGACTATGAGGGGTTTCCTTGACAGTTTTAAACCCCTGCCCTCATTTTTCTTTTCATATTACTTGAAAAACCATTCCATTTTACCCCTTCTTTTTCTATCTCTGCCCTAAACAACATTGTAATAAATCCAGTGTGATAAATCCTTGAGGGATGAGTTCATTTTTGAAAGGATTTTTTCATCTTGACTAAATCTTTTAAGAGAAAGAAGGGAAAATTCATTAGATTCCCATTTTTAAGATGCAACATGATCTTGATGTGGTAGTGAAAGAAAACACTAAAATGTCCTTCACAAGTAATGAACTTCTGGACAATTAAAGCTATATTCCTCCATGGATTATTTAATAATTCTCTTAGAATTCATTTCTTTTGGACCTTAGGAATGTGAAAAGGAGTACTTACAAATTGAAATCTGTTTTCATCCGGTATCTTGGAGTATTTTGACCATCGATATCCCTCTAACTTCATTCTTGTAGCTCCACTGGTAGTCTCCTCATTAACTGGAAATGCCAATCCTTGAACTGTAGTTGATTCTCCATTGAAAGTTTGGGTAAATTGTATAGCTATGGATAAATTTTAACCTTGAAATCATTAAAAAAATGCTAACCATCCTGCATGAGTAAAAATTCCAAGGCTTTGGGGCTTTCTTGGATAATGCTAGTATTGCCAGGCTCAGTGCAATTTTGAGCTCCTCCAATTTTGAACTATATGCATAGAGACTACTTGCTTTTCTATGAAAACTATTTATTTTTGAACCTTATGGTAGTTTGGTAGTGAAGTTAACCAATCAATTGGATAATAGCCAAATACTTATAATGATCACAATCATTGCATATTTACGACAACAAATGCTACAAGATTTGATATTTCATAGCAATGATGTATGGGAGTGTTAAACGTATGATTTCAAATAAAAAATTAGTTTAGAATAATCATAAGATATTTCGAGCTCTTTCAATAGGTTTTCATAGGATTGTAAATGAAGACTATAGGATGGAATTAAGGTCAAATATGCACAGGTATTAACCTTATATATCCAATGTCCATTCACTTTTTGTAATTTGACCAAGATCTTCCCAAATCAAAACTGAATATCGATAACTTTATCCTTATTAGCCTCAAATGATCATCATATTGGAAATGCTAAGGAACATGGATAAGATTTTTATTTTTAAACCTATTGAAAGTTGTTGAACGAGAAATAAGGTAGGTGGATTTTATGGACAATGAGAAGGAAAATGAAGAATATGGACAATGGTAAAGGTAAATGTATATTATAGGCTATGTGTGTTTGTTGTTTCCAATTTTCAAGTTTATAAAATAAAATCATAGACATAAATAAGAGTTACCTCAAGTATTCAAGTAAAAACAAATCCTCTAATCATTTGAAACTTGTCCTCAAAAGGCTTGTAATAATGATTAGTTTTAAGTTAATGTATTGTTAATAGTTTTGCTGCTTCAACTAAGAAGTGAAATATAACTTGAGGCAACAATTGAATTCTAGAACTTTTGGACAACCAATAAAATAGAATCTTTGCATGTTTTTGGTAGCTATGAAACTTTGAAATTGTAGATGGTCTCTAGCAAAGATTCAAGGTCCTTCAAGCTGAGAAAAAAATATTTGCATTTTTATACCCTTCAATCAACAAAAAACATGTTGTATTTTCTTGTTCTTGTTTTTGTTTTTCAATTTTTTTTTTCTTTTTCTCAAGTTTTGTCCACTTGTACAACTGGTTTTCAAACAAAACTTGTTTTAACTACACCTCCAAAGAGTTTTTTATACTTAAATTTTATTTTGTTATTTTTTAATTTGACAATATCAACCAGAAATCTGGTTTTCTAACATTGCCAAGTCCAATAACGTTTGTTTCTAGGTTTTCACTAATGAAATTTTTTCTTTCTTTTTATTATATGTACAATAAACTATATACAAATATGACCTTCACCAGAGGTGTTAGGAAGTAGTAGTTGAAAGTGGAGAAAACACTTTCTTTATAATTTCAACCTCCTCCTTTTTTAGTAGATCCTTGACAAACTCTTCTTTTGTTAGTGGTTTCTTATGAAAATGTAATTGATGGCCATTAACCAACGATGGATTTTTATCCTCATTAATAGTGCGAATATTAATTCAACCATTATGATAAACAATGTTTATTCCATAAGGTCCCATCCATTGTAAACACAATTTTCCTTTGAAATCTTTATACCGGGAATAAAACCAAAGTTCCCAATCCCCTTCATGAAATTTCTTCTTCTTGATGAATTGGTCATTGCATTTATCTCTTTGTCGCTGAATAATATCAATTTGTTGTATGGCAGCTTGACAAAATTCATCAAGTTCATTAATTTGATTTAAACAGTGTTTTTGAGCCTTTGTAAGTTCCATGTATGATTTTAATACTATACATAAAGTTTTGACTTCAAATCCGATTGGAAAGACAATCTTCTTACTATAAACTAGTTCATATGGAGTGAATCCAGTTGTATTACGCCATGTTGTTCGATAAGCCCATAATGCTTTAGGAAGTCTGTCAGCCCAATCTTTCTGATGAAGTTGTATTGCCTTTGTCAAAATAGTCTCCAAAACTTTGTTGGTTACTTCAACTTGGTCATTGTCTTGCGGGTGATATGGTGTTGATGTTCTCTGTGGAATATGATATTTCTTGTTGATAGACTGTATGAGCTTAGAAGTGAGCTAAGTCCCTTTATCGGTGAAAATCTCTCCTGGTACCCCAAACCAAACAAATGTGTCTTCATAAAAAAGTATGTCACTTCTTGCTTAGTAGATTTGGTAAGATCATTTGCTTCCACCCATTTTGTTTCGTAATAAATACAAACTATAATGTATGTCTTTTGTCTTGATGGTGGATTGATGAGTCTTACAAAATCAAGGGCCCATTTCTAGAAAGGCTCAATTAATACTTGATTTTGCAATGGAATCTCATCTAATTACACCTGTTTTCTCATTCTTTAACAGATGTCGCAACTTATGATGTATTTTCTAGCATATCTGAAAATAATTGGCCAATATTACCCTAATTGTAGCACTTTGCAAGCAGTCCTTCTATCATCAAAATGTCCTCCACACGGGTCATCATGACATGCTTTCATAATATTAAATATTTTATGTTCTCGAAAACAATGTTGGATAATGTAATCAGGTCATGTTCATAAGAGTTGTCCTTGGACCCAAGAATACATAGCAGTTTGTTGGATAACACTTTGTTTCTCTCTTAGGGAGAAATGATATTGAAGCTTTCCTGTAGCTAACTAATTGGAAATATATGTAAACCATGATGAGTGAATAGACAATGCAAACAATTGTTCGTCAAGAAAACATCTTCTACAGGATCATTACTCCCTTCAATATTCAACTGAGAAAGAAAGTCTGCTACAACATTTTCTCTTCCAGCTCTATCACAAATGGTGATGTCATATTTATGTAGCAAAAGAAACCACTAAGTTACCCTACCATTTGTGACTGGTTTCTTCATAAGGCATTTAATGGAAGCATGGTCATTATGTACAAAGACTAGGAAACCAATGATGTAGTGTCGAAATTTTTTTATTGCATGGACAACGACAAGGAATTCCTTCTTTATTACCATTTAATTCAGTGATGCGGAAGATTTTTTTTTATTGATATAATAGATTGCATATTGATTATGCTCCTCTCATTGTCCAAGTACAACTCCAATGGTTTTATCTGAAGCATGTGTTGAGATATGAAATGGAAAATCTCAATTGGGTCCTCTTAATACAAGTGCTACAGATAACTTTTGTTTTAATGTTTCAAATTTCATTTGACAGGAATTAGTCCAACAAAATTCAACATATTTTGAAATTAATGTGAATAAAGGTGATTATATTTTGGTATAATTTTCTATGAAACAACAATAATATATTGCATGACCTAAAAATCTATGTACATCTTTTTTATTCATTTGAATTGGAATTTTAGTGATTACTTCGATTTTGCAGGGTCAAACTGGATACCACTGGGAGATATATGATGTCCCAAAACTATACCCTCTATGAGAAATATATGACATTTTTCATGACTGAAGGATACATTTGTTTCTTGAAATATTTCAATAACTTTCCTTAGATTGTTCATTGCTTCATCAAAGGTATTTCCATAGACTATAAAATCATACATGTACACTTCCATGTAGTCATGAGTCAAGTCATAGAAAATTACAAGCTCGTCCCTTTGGAATGTGGTCGAAGAATTACATATTCCAAATAGTAGAAATCGGTATGAAGAAGTACCCCATGGGAAGGTGAAAGTTGTATTGTCTTGATCTTCAGGGGCTAACTGAATTTGACTGTACCCACTGAAGCCATCAAGGAAGGAAAAGTATTTCTTCCCTGCTAGGGAATCTAAAACTTGATCAATAAAAGGTAAAGGAAAGTAGTCCTTACAAGTAGACTTATTCGATTCTCTTTAATCCACACAGACTCTTCATTTCCTATTTTACTTTAGAATAATAACAAGTGGTGAGACACACTTACTATCAGAAATAAGATAAATGAAATCTACATCTAATAGTTTCTGCAACTCAGTTTTGACTATTTATCGAAGTGCAAGATTCATCCTTTGTTGAGGTTGTCTAATTGGTCCGAAGTTATCCTGGACATATATGTGATGAGTGCACAAACTAGGATGAATTGCCTTCATATCTGTATAATCCCAAGCAAATGCCTTAGCATGCAATTGTAACAACTCAATCAACCTTTGTTTTTGTGGTTCTTCTAATTGAGGATTTATGTTGAGTGTTTTTCTTGGAAATATTTCTACATGCATGCTATGTATTTTAGATGTGGTATACAGATAAGATGGAATTGATTGAAACTCTCTTTGAAATATAGAGAAAGGTCAATTTTATTTTATCATGTTCATGATGTGATTATTAGGTGAATCAATATTAGAAATAAGATCACAAATAAGATCATATTTAGTCTTTTCCTTAAAGGAAAAAGATGTCAATTCAATCATAAATATTTGTTGTACTTTTTCATCATGACTATCCCCATTTCCTATCCATATAGGTGTTTCATGAGCGGGACTTGATTTAGTTGGTGGATACAATATAAGTTTATTTGTAGAAGAACCCTGAGAGATGTTCATGTCTCTGGATCTACACCCAATAAAGGAATCAATTGTGTCCAACCAAGGCATTCCTAAAATCAAGGGGTATCTCACAATATTTGATTTGGGTAGTAGAACCATGAAATTGGCAGGATAATCCCAGGAGTCTATAGAGATAATTGCACCTTCTAGGATACCTTTAGGTTGTGCAGTGGATTGATCTGCTAACTGGAGAATAGTAGTAGTTTGACGAGGATTATTTAACTGAAGTTTCTCCATTGTCTCTTTAGTCATGACATTTATAGCAGCTCCCTTATCTATAAGAGTATTTGAGATGCAAATGTTATTAATGTGGACATATACAATAAGACTTTATGGATATATGTACTTAGTAGTCAATATGTTTCCAAGCATCAAATAAGTTAAATGACCAAGTACTTGAATTGTTGGAGGATTCTTTCATTTTCGTCCTAGTTTCTTCAAACATATTTCTCTAACAACTCTAGCATAGATAGGTACATATTTTATGGCATGAAACAAAGGAATTTTAACACAAAGATTTTTCAATTACCCACAAAAACCAAATTCAGATTTTTTAATGGATTTTCAATGGTTAATCTTTCAGGATATGAGGGAGTTTGACCATGACTTGGTTGATATGATTTTTCTGGGGAGTTGGCTTATTTATCTAAAGAAGGTTTATTAGTTATATTATTCGATTCAAACAAAATTCTCCTCATTATCTTGTTCCAAAATGATAGGATAAGTTGAATTATCTCACTCTGCAACTTTATCCCCATAATCTTGTTCCTCAATGATGTGGGAAGTGGGATTGACTACCTTCCCTGATCGGAGATGAATGTATTGAAGTTATATAGGGGAGATAAGATAAGTCAGATAATTGGGGAACTCAACATTGTAAGCGTGTTGAGCTACTTATTATTTGGGTTAGGAACAAGTTGGGAAGGAATTTGAGTTGGCCTTTAGGGTGTTTGGGATGGTGGTAATTGTAATTGTGGTTGAGGTTGTGACTGTTAAAATGGAAGTTGTGGTTGAGGAGCAAACGGTTGCAAATGTTGTTGTGACATATTTACATAAGGAAAATAACCTCACCAACCTTGTTGCCAAGATTGGTTTTGACCTTGGGGGGTCCATTGTGTTGGGTATGTGTTATATTATTTGCATGAACAAACCCCCGAAAAAAAATTGGCGATGTTTGTGTCTGTTTTTTAACAGTTTTTTGGAACATGGTTTTCATCGATGGTTTTCTAATTTAGGTTAAGGAATTAGGGTTGTTGACTAATCTGAGTCAATGGATTAGGTATTTTGAATGTCGCAGGATTCAATATATATTTTGTTGTAAACAATGAAGATACATGATGAATAAAGAATTAGAGGTGCATCACTAAACAAGTTGTTGGTTTTTCCTGTTTGGGTTTCCAAGGTAAAATATTTGTGTAATGTGTGTGTGTGTGTCATTGTATATTTTATGTTTCATTGAGAATTCATTTGCAATAATTAATTGTACAAGGTTAAAATATACACATTGTGGCCATGATGTTGGTGGATACCAAGTGGCAGAGGGGTTCTGCAAGAGTTGTTGATTGGCCCAAAGTGCATTGTAATATTGAGAAGGATTAGGATGAATAGAAACTCTCTCATTTGGAGAGAGATGCTCACAGGCTCGACAACCTACCTCTTCAACCACGGGCCTGACAACCCACCTCTTCAACCAATCTTCAACTTGATTCCAGCAAGGTGAGGACAACAACAAAGGTTCAATATAGCTCATGGAATGGCAACAACCAAAAATTGAGTAAGGCAGAGTACGGCTTGGTTTTGGAAAGTGCATATATGTTGGGATTCACAAGAAAAAATAGGTTTGCTTCCCCAGTTAGCGGTTTCATATGTGTGCGAAGATGTAGAGGTCGATAATCGAGGCCAAAACTAGTTAGGCGAGGATCGAAGAATGGGAAGTGAACCCCCCAACAAGATAAATTTCCCAGCTAAAATTGCATGTGCTTGATCCGACACATGTCACCCATGAAGCATGTTCCTTTCCATTTGGAAGTCACCCATCCTCCCAAAAGAACTTAGGATAAAAACATATCCGTCTAATCAGTTTTTGTAATAATAATAAATTATTATTCTCTTGGACTTAAGCCCTTAATCTTAGCCCCTCTTTCCAACCTCTTAGCCCCCTCTCCCTTACCCATCCTAGTGGAAGATTAGTCCCCCATCACTCTTTCTTTGTGTCCGGTTTACATGCAACGATGTTTTTATATTACTGATATGAATAGTTACATGTACAAAAAAAAGGCTCCTGGCCTTTGGCACCTAGGCTCTTTGGCCTAATAAACACATAAGCCCATAGCTTATAATTTCTCGGCTCATCAACCTACAAAACATGTTTACAATTCATAATACATCTGGGGCTCGTCCTTAGGGATATTACAATCCACTCCCCTTATTTTTGCACTGTCCTCAGTGCAACTTATTTACACAACATCAACAAGATTTTCAAAATCTTCAAAAAAATGTGGGTATTCTACCCTCTTAGCATCCTCATGCTCCCATGTCACATTCTGAGTACCATACCAGGTCCTATGGACCTTTACAAGCCCTATGGATCGATTCTGAAGCGATTTTCTCTTCTGGTCCAATCTGCACACCGGATGCACCTACAAGATGCCTTCTTGCTCCACCTGAATCACATTCTGATGAAGGAGCATCGCCTTCAAAGTAAAAATGTAAGCGTGGAAGAAAAGCAACGACATATTAGCATGACAGAGTTCACATCATAAATTAACTTATAATTAAATCGAGTTGTTGAGATATTTTTGAAAGAAGCATTTTTAAATATGTCATGTTTGTAAAGTCATGAAGGACTGTAAGGGGTTGTAGATATAGAGTGTTGACTCTTATCTAGAAATAACTATTAGTTATTGTAATAGGACAAATTAGGTAACCATTAAGAGTTTGAATAGGATAGGTTACAGATAGAACGATGAGATCTCATGGAGCCGATATCTAGATAATTTATTGTTGCATTGTAATAGATCAAAATGTATGAGTATTGTAAGAGATCAGAGGGATCATTAGAACATAGTAGAGTAGAAGAAACACTATGTAATTTGTTTTCATGAATGAATAGAATAGACAAAATTGTTCCAAATCATTGGACTGTGTTTATTTGATGTATGGATGAATGACTGTTATATTCTATGTATGTGATTTATTTCATTTCGTTCATGTATGATTGTTCGAGAGATTGACTCTATGAGTTCGTGACTAAATTGGATGAGTTTCAATTGTTTCTCCTCTAAAACTCGTATGCAAGGTGTGCATCTCAAACGCAAGGAATGTTCCAACTGAGTCTCAGAGTGACTCATAGAATTTTAGAGAGAAAAAAAGGAAACTTAGATCACCAGGTGCAAGGTGTGCACAACGTCGAGAAGCGACCAAGCGTTGAAGAACCTATAATAGAGAACGCCAGGTGGGAGAGAAGAATTTCTTTTCAAGAAATCCTTCGAACTGAGTTATCAAAATCCTGATAATGCAAGGTGTGCGTGGGAAATCGAAATCCACTTAAGGATAAATCTCATAAGGGATAACACTTTTCATAAGTGTTAACAAGATCCAAGAGTCAGACCCATAGGAGGAGCAAAGGTTTGAAGCCTTTGAAGACTTGGAAAATCTTCTATGTCACACAGGAATCAAAATCTTAGGAGAGAGGAGAAACAATGGTCATTGGATCATAGCATAATGGATCAACAACCGTCTGATCAGGGTAAGGTGCACGAGCCTTAGTGCTTCACACACAGAGGAGAGAGAAACCTCACCAGAGTTGAGAACTGAGATTTCCAAAGCCTGAAGAGCCGAAAACCTGAAGTAGAATCACAGTCGTACGATTGCAGGAAAAGATCTGAGCCGTCAGATTGTTCGGGAAATATTTCAAGCCTCGGATCACTAGAGTGGGTCAGAGACATCAGATACCGTGAGTCTAGAAGGAGGTAAGTTTGAAACTTGAAACACCCGAAGCACGGAGAGTCGGAGAGCCGGAGCGTATTTGGACCATTAGATCTAGGAGGATACGTGTTGACAGGTCGAAAGATCTAGAGAAAGGTGGAAGTTGAAGTGTTGAAACACCCAAAATCCGAAGAGTCGAAGAGTTGAGAATCGTCGATCTATAAGTGGCCACTTGGCAGTAGATCACAAGATTCAGGTAAAGTTGTTGTGGAGTTTCTATTAAGAACTGAGACTGTCGACCCCGAAGACTCAAAGTGATTTAGAGTCTTCAGATCTAGGAGATACGTGGAATAGATCCATGCACTCCAGATAAAGTCACGAAGTAATCCTCAATAATTTGATTAAGATGACATGTGGCAGAAATATGCATACTTTGCGGGGAGAGAAAAGTTGAGAGTTGAAAATTCTGAAGTGCAGAGACACGAAGGGATCACAGTCATTGATCCTAGGAGGTCACACATCAGTGGATTAGAGACTTTGGATAGAATCCAAATAAGGAAAGAGTTGAAGTTTGAGAACTCTGGAGCCCAGAGTTCCGAAGTGATCAACATTGTTGGTTGACGGGACAGGTGTCCACAGATCGTCAACTCCAGGGAATTGTAGTACGAAAGAGAGTTGGGTATGATATTTCATAACCCCGAATTCTGAAACTACGAAGATATCACACCAATTTATTTCGAGGGAGAAGATGGTTCATAGATTTGAAAGGCCCAGGTTTGAACTGTCAATTCAGACGGTATCGTCAAGATCACAAGATCGACGATGCTGTAGTATTGCGGGGACATGACTAGTGCAGAGTTTAAAATACTGAGGGCGGGCCACAATCGAAACCATAGGTTCGTCAGGAGGACACATGGAGGTTGGAGGAGCATTGTGGGCCCAAAAGCAGTTTGACTTCAAACCACTTGTAGCCGCGTCCGCAATCGCATGGTCATCACCAAGGTCACATCAAGAGGTCTTATCAGGAAAAGGAGCTAACGCCCCACACTTTTCGATTTCATAGGAGAGTGAAAGGGAAGGTTTTGGGTGCCAGTAAAATTGCAACAAGAAGCCGAAGGGTCCTATGTATAGTCATAGAAGGAAACCACCAAGGTTTCAAAGAGTCACTTGACTCAAGAATCGTAGATCCATGTTCGGGAGGTCACGCAGCCCTACGGGGAAGTAGGGGGGGCTGCATCACATTCCAATCAATAACATGATTAGCATCAGGTATATATTTATTAAGCAATGAAACATGAAACACATTATGTACAATCATGGATGCAGACAATGCAAGCATGTATGCAGACAATGCAAGCATGTATGCAACTGGTCCAATCCTTTCTAGGATTTCAAATGGCCCAAAATATTTGGTTGCCAATTTGGAAGAGTTTCCCAGTTTCAGGGAACTTCTATTGGCTTTCACTTTCAAGAAAACATGATCACCCACTTTAAACTCCATGTGGGTTCTGTTCTTATCAGCATAACTTTTCTTCCTATCTTGGGAAACTTTCAAATTATGCTTAATCTTCAGCATTTGTTCTTCCATTTCCTTGAGAAAATCTGGCCCAACCATTTCCCTATCATCTTGTTTATCCCATCTTACTGGGGTGTTGCACTTTCTTCCATAAATTGCTTCAAATGGGCTCATCTTCGGTGATGCTTGATACCCATTGTTGTAGGAAAATTCTACCAAGTGTATGTTGTCTTTCCATTTAGATTGTTTATCCATCACATACATCCTTATCATATCTTCTATCACTTGATTCATCCTCTCTGTCTACCCATCAGACTCTGGATGATAGGCTGTGTTGAAGTTCAGATTCATTTCGAACCCTTTGAATAACCCTTTCCAAAATTTTGAGGTGAATTTCGGGTCTTTGTCAAACACAATTGTCTTGGGAATATCGTGCAATCGTGCTACTTCCTTCACATAGATATCAACAACATTAGTTGTCTTGTTTGTAGTTTTCAATGGAATAAAATGGGCATCTTTTGTAAGCTTATCCACCACCACCATGATGGACTCATGTTGCTTGCCGGTTCTGGGAAATCCTATGATGAAATCCATTGTCACTACTTCCCACTTCCACTCAGGAATGGGTAAAGGATGTAGCAACCCTGTTGGGTTCCTATGTTCATCTTTGACCTTCTGACACTCCATACATCTAGTGATGTATTCTACAATTTCCTTCTTCATGCATGGCCAAAAGTAATGGCTTTTGACTGCTGCCATTGTTTTTTGATATCCAGGGTGCCCAACGTAAGGCACATTATGAATTTCTTTCAAGATCATAATTCTCAATTCCTGGAAATTAGGTACATAGATTCTATTTTTGTACAGGAGTGTTCCTTCAGCTTCCAATTTATAATCTTCCACTTTCTGTAGCATCTTACCTTATTGTAGCTTTGCCACCAATTCCATGTACTGCAAATCTGAATTTGTATATTCTGAGATTCTTCCTTTAATATTAGTTCGATACATGTTAATTGTCGTAGCATGTAGTTCATGAAGTCTCCTTCTGAGTGCATCAACCACTTTGTTCTCCTTTCCTTTGATATGCTTGATATCAAATTCATACTCACAAAGGAATTCCAACCATCTACTCTACCTAGCATTCAATGTTGGTTGATCAAATAAATACTTTAGACCATTATGGCCTGTCCTCAGTTCAAACCTCGTTCCCATGAGGTAGTGCCTCCATTTCTTCAGGGTGTGCACTATGGCTGCCAACTCCAAATCATGAATTGCACAGTTCTTTTCATTATCCTTCAACTTTCTGGATTCATAACATACCACAAACCCATTATGACTAAGGATTCCACCCAATCCTTCTTTGCATGCATATGTACACACTAAAAAATCTTCATTCGGATCTACAATCCTCATGATTGGAGCATTGGTTAACAGTTGCTTCAATTGCTGGAAGCTTCTCTCACATTCTTCTATCCATTGAAATTTCTTCTCCTTCCTTTGCAAGGAAGTGATGGGGTGATCTAGCCTTGAGAACCCTACAATGAACCTTCTGTAATAGCCAGATAGACCCATAAAGGATATGACATCTGTCACATTCTTAGGCGTTGGCCATTCTCTAATGGCTTCTATCTTCTCAGGATCCATGACTATCCCATCCTTTGAAATGATATGCCCCAAGTAATGGATATGCTTTTGATAAACTGAGAACATGCTCAATTTGGCATATAGTTGGTGCTCTCTTAGCACCTGCAACACCATCTTCATATGATGTTCATTATCTTCCTCTGACCTGGAATACACTAGGATGTCATCCAAAAATACTATGACAAACTTGTCTAGATATTCCCTGAATACACCATTCATTAGGAACATGAAAACAACGGGTGCATTTAATAACCCAAATGGCACCACTGTGAATTCATAATGACCATACCTTGTTCTAAAGCCGGTCTTGTTGATGTCTTTATCCTTTATCCTTACATGGTGTCACCCTGACCTGAGATCTATTTTTGAAAATATCTTGGCATCCTTCAAATGATCAAAGAGATCATCAATCCTTGGCAAAGGATACTTGTTCTTAATAGTCACTTTGTTCAACTGTCTGAAATCAATGCACAATATTAATGTCACGTATTTATTCTTCACAAACAGGATCGGGGAACCCCAAGTTCACACACTTGGGCTTATATACCCCTTCTTCAAAAGTTCTTTAAACTGCAATTGCAGTTCTTTCAGATCTGGTGTACTCATTCTGTAAGGAGTGTTTTGACACTAGAGTTGCTCCAGGAATCAGGTTTATAGAGAAATCAATATCTCTCTTCGGGGGTAGTCCGGGTACCTCCCGGAATACATATTAAAACTCTTTTAATACTGCATGGTCTTCAATATTTGACACCATATCCTCAGGTGCTTCTTCCATATGAGATGCAAATATTTGGCAGCCCTTCTTGTAACACTTCTTCAGCTCCATTGCTGAGATTTCTCTGACAGTAACTACCCTTGGGATTCCCTACACTTTTCTTGGGTTTCCTTCCTCATCCAGGAAAGTGAATGACTTACTATGAAAGTCTAATATGGCATGGTGTTGGTCCAACCAATCCATCCCAATTAGACAGTCATAGGATCCTAAAGGTAAGATGTTAAATTCATCCCTTGTGCTCAGTCCATTCATGTCCACTGGACAGGACTTAACCAACTCAACAACCTTTCTCTTGGATCTTGTATCCAACTGCACTAACCAATATTTTCCATGCTTGCTTCTTTCCAAATGAAAACTTTCCACCATTCTAGGATCTATATAACTATGACTAGCCCCTAAATCAATTAAAATAGTAAAGGTATGGTTATTGATCATACCTTCAACTTCAATCATGTGTGATTGAAATTCATCTTGCTTGTTCTCTAGGGATGCATAGGTCATTGGTATTCTATTGCCCATGTCCTCCACTATTTCTGCTTGCTGAACATTGTGGACAACTCTCACTTTTCCATTTTTGTGGGGACAATCTCTGTACTTGTGGTTTTCCTGGCAGCCACAACATTGAATGGGCGTTTGCCTTGGCCTTTGTACCCCTACTTCAGCCATTCTATGCTCTCTAAAAGATGGGTGTCCTTGTGGACTGTTTCTGAAAAAGGGAGGTTTGTTTCCCTTCTGCCTCTGCTCTTTCTTGAACTTCTTCTTGTCATCCTAAGCCTTCCGAAAAGTGGGATTTTGTCTTTGCTGCTCATATAAGCATTTTTCTCTCCTTATAGTTTCTTCCATAGTTTTAGGATCATCATACTGGATATTTTCACCTATGGAAGGTGGCATTCCACTCAGATACCTTTGAATTTTGACAGTCTTATCTTTGATGAAAGGGACATACTTCAATAGTTCTAAAATCCTTCTCTCATATTCATCAATGGACATACTACCCAACTTGAGTTCAAAGAACTCTTTCAAATTTATGTCATAGTATCTCTTAGTTAAGTATTTCTTTTCAAAATACTTCTTTAATTCCTTCCAAGTAACATTTTTCTCTTTAATGTGTTTCACCTGCACAAGTTGATGCCACCACATGGATGCCTTTCCTTTCAGTTGATAAATTGCAATTCTTCCTTCTGCATGAGATGAATAATTTTGTGGTTGGAAATATTTCCTCATGCCAAGAAGCCATGTCTCATCATATTCCTCCTTCTGGTGCCCTCCATCAAATGTAGGAGGTTTAATCTTGTTCATTTCTCCCTTCAGTTCATCCACTCCAGATCTCCTATGCTTTCTGATAGGAGATGGGATTGAAAGATTGTGTTCCCTCCTCTTAGATTTCCCTTGGGAGTGATGATGATGTCTGCCAACACTCCTTGATTTCCTCCTTTCATCATGAGACCCGTGACTTACTAATTTACTGGAGTCACTCCCCTTATCCAATTTCTTTTCTATCCTTTTCAGGCTTTGTATCAACTTTATGTTGAATTCTCTCTGTTGTTCCCTGGATTTCATGAAATTTTTGTTATTTTCTCAGTGATTCTGGGCATCTTTATGAAATATTTCAATGATTCTCATCATGTTTCCCTCCTTATGTATCTCTTCTCCATGCCCATTGGAGTTTGATCCTTCAACTCCCAAATGGAAATCCATTCCTTTAGCTTCATTCTCTGAACTAAAAGCATTTCGTGCCTCCTCCATTTTCTACACTCTGCAGCAATTTGGTTTGGTTCTGACAATTGTTAGCTCTGAAAACACAATTTGTAGTCAACCAAAATTTTTCAGGCCACCGGTCCTTAAAAAATTCCACAGTATTCATAAACCAATCTGATTCAGAGAAAAATTTCAAATTCCATTTTATTTTTGAGCTCTTCTCTGTTTTGTAATAATTTTCAAGCACTAGCCCATTTCTCTTAGCCCCCAACCCACGTGACCATGGGTTGTGTCAAAGCGCTAGGTTGATAGGCTCTTATTTGGGATTTCGGGCCTCCGACTTCAGAAGTTTTCAAAGCACATCCCAACAAATCTCTCAGAGTTTCAGATTACCGAACTCGCGAAGTAGGGTGGATCAACAGTCCACATCTACCCATCATCCAACGAGTGACACTCACTATGGAACCTCATGCATCTAAGTTCTGAGACTTATGAGGATTTCACATTCGCACCCCCCACCCCCAACACCCCGAACTGTTAATCTCCGAACACTTCCATGTCACCTTTGGTGACGTCATTCTTTCATGTCACTTCGGCTTACGAAACTTCAGAAGGTTCTTCCTTTCGTGCCCTATGAACCATCCTTCCGGAGTGTCAAGTCTCCGGACTTCACAACTGGAGGCATGCATCCATTGGGACCCACGACTTCCGTGATTGAACTAAGATATCGAATATTCACATCACTTAACGCTTTTCAAATTGCGGGGAATGCATCTGTGGTTTGGAGTAACCCACCTTTCATCCCACAATTCCTCCGACGCTGACACGTATCCCCCCTGGTAAAATCATGGTTTGGATGGAGGGACCACCCTGGGAAATTAAATCTTGTGCAATTTGTGTCCCCACAATGCCTCCTTTCCATCAATATTTATGTATCTTAATCAACGACAGTGTGGGCCCGTCGTATATATACCTTTAACTACGTTATGTAAACCAGGTCCCACATAGTACAACTGACAAAATTCCAGGTGGGGGCACGTGGCAGGTATAGGGGAGGTCCACGTCACCTCCAGGTAACGTCATCATGACTCACCACTTCGACTCTTTGGGCCTTGGAGCTTCAAACTTCGGGAGTTCTCGCCTCTGCACACACTAATTCTCCTAAATGTAAAAATCCTGAACAAGCCCATCTGTTGATACGTGTCCCTCTTGATGAACGGTCCAGATGAACTCCGGACTTCAGAGCTTCGGGGGATTTCTCCCCTCACCACTGCGTATTACCTTTTTAACTTGGCTTGATCCAAATGTAAGGTTTATCCCCAGATCTAATGTGTAGATCTCCTCCGAGACTTCGAAGCTTCAGGCTTCGGCCCCTCTCTTATTTTTGCACCTAACTTCACTGAAGTCGCGAAGTCTGAAGGGCTTCCAGGTTAACCATCCTGCACCTTCTCCAGATCTCATGTTCGTGAATTGTCCTCATTCTCTTGAATAGATCCTATGACCAACATTACTTTACGACCCAAAACCACGTCTGTCGTGGTTTTATAGTACCGCTACACCTCCTGAGCTTCATAACACGGCCAAGGCAACCTCTTGGCACTCATGAATGTTCTAAGGTTTGAAATTGGTTCCTTCTTACACTATTTACCATCTGAAGCCTTGGTTCCAATTACCACTTATCCGGCCCATCTAGGCTCAGTGCTTGAACCTTGGATCTGATACTATTTTGTAACATCCCCGACCACCAATAGGTCTGGCAATGCCACTACTCACACACTTTCACTTAGCTCAACTAGCTTTGATACCAATTTGTCACATCTCGACCGCCCATGCTGGTGCATGCTACTCATAGAAATGACAATTGGCATATGCATATAAATATAAACCTAAATAGACAACGTATTATATTCATATATAGATTAATGCGGAAATAACAATAAAATCATACGTGTAGTATTTCACAGGCGAAACCCATAATATAACAACATGTACAGGCAATATTCATCAATTATAACACATGTACATATACACAACATGTAAATGATCATAGGAATAGATACTCATCTTTCAATTGAAGTACACCAACTGTGTGCAGACCTTCCACGAACCTCCCAACCTTAGACCACGCTGCTCATCGCGCTCAGCAGTGGGTCATCCCCAAGCTGGGACTAAGTTCCACCCAGGGCAAGGGAATCCTAGACTAGGTTGAGGCTATAGGAAACTATAGAGTGAAACTAGAAGGATTCTCCCCAGGATCCTTCTTATTCCCACCACTTACAAACTCTCATTCCCCACATGCCTGTTCCACCCCAGGAATATGCACCTTCACTGTTCCACAGTCCATCGGCTGCTCCACTTCCCCTTTAAAGGTATCGACAACAAGCCGGATTAGGAATTCTCAGAGCTCCATAGCTGGTGCTGGACTCTCTCTAGGATAAAATCACTTCCCAGCAAACTCTCTCACATGGAGAGAGTTTCTCATAGGCCTGACAACCTGCCTCTTCAACCATGGGCCTGACAACCCGCCTCTTCAACCAATCTTCAACTCAGTTCCAACAAGGTGAGGACAACTAAAAAGGTTCAATATAGCTCAGGGAATGGAAACAACCAAAAATTTGGTAAGGCAGAGTACAACTAGGTTTTGGCAAGTGCACATATGTTGGGCTTCACAAGAAAACCCAGGTTGGCTTCCCTAGTTAGCGGTTTCAGAGGTGCGTGAAGATGAAGAGGTCAACAACTGAGGCCAAAACGAGTTAGGTGAGGATCGAAGAATGGGAAGAGAACCCCCCAACAAGATGACTTTCCCAACTAAAATTGCACGTGCCTAAGCCGATACATGTCGCCTATGAAGCACGTTCCTTTCCATTTGGAAGTCACCCGTCCTCCCAAAAGAACTTAGGATAAAAACATATTCGTCTAATCAGTTTTTGGAATAATAAAAAATTATTATTCTCTTGGACTTAAGTCCTTAAGCTTAGCCCCTCTTTCCAACCTCTTAGTCCCCTCTCCCTTACCCATCTTAGTGGAATCTTAGTCCCCCATCACTCTTTCTTCGTGGTCGGTCTACACGTAGTGATGTTTTTATATTACTGATATGAATAGTTACATGTACAAAAACAGGCTCCTGGCCTTTGGCACCTAGGCTCTTCAGCCTAATAAACACATAAGCCAATAACTTATAATTGTTCATCTCACCATCCTAGAAAACATGTTTACAATTCATAATACAACTGGGGATCGTCCTTAGGGATATTACATCTACCCTAATTTTATAATATAAAATTGAAAATATGAAAAATGCAGTCCATATTTACCTTTATACAATTGGTGGCTAGGATAGATGCAAAGTGTTATGAATACCCTAGGGTTAGCTCAAAGGTATAGATCCAGACGTGATTTTTCATGCTTTTTGTTGGTCACAAGTTCAACTCTTGTGATTCCCTTGAGGCAATGCCCCATAATCATGGCTGACAGTTTACCCCATTTACCATCCACAAAATGTGGGGAAGTCCTCAGAGGGTTTCTCGTGCTTTATTTCACATGATAAATAAAGGTGGAAAGTGTTATGTATGAGGATCAAAAATGGCTTTATTAGACTTATAGATGATCAAAATAGAGTAAAAAATGTATCATTCCACAATCCTATCACACCACATAAGTTTCTTAAACTTTATAATTTGTTAACCCTTTAATTACTTTTTATGGAAAATGTTTAACCATGAGAAAATAATTGAAAGCAAAAAAAAAATCATGGTTAAAACATTTATATGATGTTTTTCTTAGTATGAAGGTGATGTGTAATTCGAGTTCGATGCTTGACATGGATTTGACAGGGATCAAATATTTTGAGATAGAATCCCTTTTAAAGTGTAAAAAATTCAAAAAAAGGTTTGTATTTGGAGAGATTTTATCCCTCTCGACATATAATATATCCACAATTAAGATGGATTTACAATGATTTTATGTGCCCAATCAATTAAAGGAAAACTTAAAATTGTTTCTTTCAAATTTGAATTGTTATGTTACGTTTCCAACCAATTGAAAGAAAATTTGGAGGAAGGGAGAATTCAATTTTGATAATCTTTAGTTATCAACTAAACAAATCCCTAATAAATGGTATAATGTTTGACTTAATAAACCAATCAAATCTTTAGTTATAGTAGGTCTAATAAATTAATAAAATATCCCAAAAGACAACACAATGAATTAGTTTACGTGGTAGAGTTTTCCATTTAGTAAAAAATATGACACTAAAGCTTGCTTGGACACCATTATGATAGTAAGGATAAGAAAAATTGTTATTGGTTTCAAGAATTAGTCATGAAATGCACCACCCATGTGAATTGGAAGTGGAGGCCAAAACTATCCTTAATAATATAAAAAAGGGGGTGGTAGGAGATAGGGGTGGGAGTCTCCATGATCCTAGAGGAACTTCAATAATTTCTTATGCCTAGGGCTTAGGTAATTTATCCAATAAATTGGTTGAGGTTTATGCTCTATTGTTTAGTCTATATATAGCTAAGGAAGCAAATATTGGAGCTCTATCAATATTTGGGGACTCAATTATTATCATCAAAGAAATGATTGGAAAATCCACTCCTAAAGGATACAAGTTAAAAACCATCATCTGTAGAATCAAGTGAAATCTTATCTCCTCTGTTAGAGTCTCCTTTTTCCATATTAAGTGGGATTTGAATGAAGAAGAACACTTATGGGCAAAGCATGCGATAGGGCTTAGGTTTGGAACTTTGGTTAAAAATGGGGTTCAAAATCATCTGATCATTCCCTAAGTCTTGGATTAAGTGGACGTCAAGTTCAATTAATATCTCCATGACTCAACAATTGATTTTGAGTTGGAAAAGTCTTGGGATGGGAGATCCAATGACACTTAATGTCCTCTTCTTCATGTGAGGAAATTCTTCATTCATGGTTATTGAATGACACTTTGTGCTCCAATACATTCAAAAAGGGATAATGGGTGGGATACAGAACAAGTGTTTGTGTATTATGGTTTGGTTTACTCATATTCCTAGTCGTTTGGTAAGTATCTTGGTTAGAATTGGAAAATATTTTTCTTCATTTCTTCTCTAGATATATTTTCCTTTCAATAATATCCTATGTCAGCAAGGAGTCAAGTGAATTGATATTCTCATGTCACATGTATTTGGCTTGTTTTGACCCTAGCACTCCACCCATCCTTCCCTTCTCTGATCTCTCAAAAAACTTTAGAGAAACTAAGGAAATTGGGTGGTGGAACTTGTGGAAAGAGTCAACATTTTGCTACAGGGAACCTTTGCAATAGTGAATTTTTGATTTCAAAGTTGGGTCCTTTGGGGACACAATTTTTTCTTATTATCATAACCTTTTTAGAGTTTTGGTTGATCATAACTCTGAATCCTTATATCCCCTTATTAATGTGGTTTTTGATTGTGTAAATTATTGTTACTTTCATGAGGATGTTAAATGTTGGTGTTGTGAACCTAGGTTTAATGTGTTGGGCTTGTGTTTCATTGTAAAAGACAAGTTATTTTATTATGGGTTTCTCTTAATTGGATCATTTTATAATTGGTCATATATCTAGGTTCTTTCTAGGTGGAAAAATTGAATGAATTGGCTTGTAAGCCAAATTTTAATGGCAGGTCCTAGTTTGGATATTTGGGGTTTGGAAACTTCCAAACCTATTTGAGGCATAAAATGGCATTTTGGGGGGTCAAAAATTTCCAATCAAACCCCCTAGCCCCTTGACATTGTTCTACACACCAATACCTTTCCAACATTGTTAAAATTACTTCAATTGGATCTCATATGTGGAAGTTATGTCTCTCACAAGTTGACTTTTCTTGTTGACCATCATGGTGTTGAGTGGATGCCATGTCAGCCCCCATTATTCACACATGTGAGACTAGCCACATGTGTAATTTGAAAAAGATTCTAGAAATTCTAAAACCCAACACTATTTGAGGGTAGATACATTAAACAAACCTAACCCTAGACGACTATCATGCTATTCTAAATATTGGGCTACTAGGAGGACAAAGGGTTCCATTGTTTAGCATTGTACTTGTTCCAGAGCTTAGGAGAGCATCTAGCAGTGGGATTTAAGAGAATAAGAAAAGAGGAAAAATATTCTATAACATCCATTCAGGCCACAATGTCAAAGGAAACTCCATAGTGAGTGCCTCTTTCTTTGTATTTTCATTTTTGTAACTCAAGATTCAAAGAGAGTAGAGCATAGGCCTCACCTTCTAGATGGGTTATCTCCCATATTGGGTTTTCCAAGATACATCTTGTGTTCGATTGTGTGGATGGTTTGTTCATTTTCTTTTTCTTTCATTTTTTCGTATTTCAATTATTTTCATAAATTTGAGCATTAATCTAGTGATAATAAATCTAATATCGAAGGAAATAAACTTGCATAGTAAAATATTTTAGCATAATACAATATTTGTTGTGATTTACTATTCTAGTGTAATATCCATGACAATTTATATATCATATTGGTATCAATGTAGTTTTATTTGAGTTATTTGTGGGAAGTTGTAAGATCCAGGAATTGTCTTAAGAATGAAGTCATAAAAACCTAGCAATGGAAGATGAGTCCATTAATAACAACCCTCGGGATGCATCATAAGAGAGATTTGCAAGGTTGGAAGAGAAAGTAACTAATATCTCTTGTGACATGGCCCTCCTCATGGTGGATCTAGTGAAAATTTTTGGACCTTTTGAGGAGGTTGGGGGCTCTAACTAATAATTTGGGTCGAATGGAAAACCTGGAGATAGTGAAGACCTAGAAAAGGAGTAAAAAAAAGAGCATGAGAAAGAGAGCCAAGTTCCAGTGCCATCACTCCACACATTCTATTTAAAATGGAAGCGAAAGTGGATATCAAGCATTATCAAGGTGAGATCAATTCTATTAAGTTGAATCATTGGTTACAATAGTTAGAAGTGTATTTCAATTTCCATAATATAGATGAAGAGTATGAAATTTCATTTGCATGATAGAAACTATAGGTCCATGCACTAACTTGGTGGGAAATCCACACTAAGACACTTAGGTTGGACTGTGATACACTAGTGACTAAGTGGGATGTGTTTAAAGCTCTCATCAAGTCCCAATTCCACCCTATTGGGTATGTAGAGGACCAATAAATCCATTGGCATCACTTCAGGTAGAGGAAGGGGTAGAGTGTGTAAGAGTACACCACTGATTTTAGGAAGATGGTGATAATGTTGGGTATATCTCCCAAGAACCTAGACATACTCCTCAACATAGTCATTTGTGAAAGTAAGTGATTCTCTTTGAAGCAAGGACCATTCATGAGGCATGTGTGCAAGAACAATACTTGCAAAACATATGCCATAAGAAAGGGAAAACAAGTGGTTCTAAACATAAATACCACCAAGATTCTTCTAAGCAGGGGAAGAACAAGTGGAAAGGAAAAGACAAGAAAATGTATGCTACTGCACATCAGTGCAAGGATCCAAATAACCACTTCAACCATTGTCATATCAATGGTAACATCGAAGAAAAGTGTTGGAAGCTACATCCATAGTTGAATACAAAGAACCATAAGAAGGATTCCAAGAAGAAGAACCTGCTAGGCATGGATTCAAGCAAATAGGTAGAAAGAAGATCGAATGTAGATCAGAAGATTCTCTGCACTTCAATTAAGAAGGAGATGAATCAGAGTATCCTTCATCGTAAGGAAGAGAAGGATATGAAAAACTATTCCATATCAAGATCCAAGTCAAACGCACTAAGATATATGCTCTATTCGACCCCGGTTCACATGCCAATCACATAGAATATGATTTGGTCAACAAGATTTGGTTGGAGGCTCATGATCATTCGAGTCATTGTCCATTGGGATGTGTGAATAAGGATGCATAGATTGAAGTCGCTAAATATTGTAAGTTCTTTTTTTTTTATAGATTTTATTGATGAAATGGAGCTAGATGTAGTACCCTTCTTATGTGTGTAGTGTAGTGTTTGGAATCCTATATATGTATATGAGGGATGTGATCTTCATGCGAAGAGAAAACTAGTACTTCTTGATCAAGGATGAGAAGTATTACATCGTCAATACACATAAAGATAAATCAAATATCACTATGGTAAGTTCCAACCAAGCTAAAAAATAGATTAGTTATAGTAAGAAGTGTGTGTTTCTTTTCTTAAGAGATAATCAACCAGGGGAGGAATCGATAAGAGTAAAGGAATCCCTAGAGAGATGTACCAAAGAGAAAAAACAACAATTGGAGGAGTTTTGTAGGAATATAGATGAATGTTTTGGGATCCTAAAGGGATTCCACCTAAGACGGAAGTGGAGCATGAGATGCAATTGTTTCCTAACTCCCCATTACCAAATATTGGGTTGTATAGACAATTTGTTCTGGAAGCAAACAAAGTGAAGAAATAGTTATAGTAGCTACTAGAGCAGGGAGTAATTCAACGAAGAACTTTACCTTATGGGTCACCTATCATCATAATACCCAAGAAGGATGGGACTTGGTGAATGTGTATCGACTACATAGCTTTGAACAAGATCACACTCAAGAATTGATACCCTCTGCCAAGAATTGATGATTTGTTAGACGAGATGCAACATTCCAAGTACTTCACCAATTTGGATCTCAAATTAGTATACCACCAGGTACATGTTAAAGAAGAAGACTCTTGGAATATTGCCTTCAACACAAGGAAATGTCTATATGAATGGTTGGTCATGCCTTTTGGTTTATGTAATGCACCATCTACACTTATATGATTGATGAATGATATACTGCATCCATATTTAGATTCATTTGTAATAGGTGTATTTGGATGAATTCTTGATTTATATATCTACCTAGGAGGAGAACATCTAAGATCTCGTGCAGGTGTTAGACACTCTAAAAATCATCAATTGCTAGCAAACCTCAAGAAATGTGTGTTTACTCAACAATCATTGGTGTATTTAGGGTACATGATTTATGTAGGGAAACTCAAGATAGATCTCGCAAATATGAAGGCCATCATCAAGTGGCCAACTCCTACTAATGTCACTGCAGTTAGTATTTTTTTAGGGAAACATAGAACCTATAGAAGTTTATAACACCCGTTTCAGCGGTAGCTATGCCACTCCATGCTATAATAGCCAATGGTAAGAGTTTCCAGTGGGGAAAGAATCAACGGAAATATTTTGATGAGATGAAATGGAAGACAATTCAAACACCTCTTCTTGAATTGTCTAACTTGCATAAGCCCTTGGAATTGGAGACAAATGTGAGTGGATATTCTATGGGAGCAGACTTGATGCAGGGAGGTGAGACAAGGTCCTATCATTTTGAATTGTTTTAAGGGGGAGTCTTGAACTACCCTACATATGATAAGGAATTATATACCTTGTTTCAAGCTGTTAAGAATTGGAAGCATTGTATGTTGGGAAAGGAAACCATTATCCACACTAATCACAAACCACTACAATATTTGTAGGCCCAAAGTAAGCTTAAGTAAACCAAACATTGCAAGTGGATGGGGTTGTTGCAACAATTTTGTCTAGTCATTAAATATAATAAGGACAACACTAATAAGCTAAAAAATATGCTTTCAAGGCCACCCACATCCAATATTATAGATTTGGGAATTCTTATGCACATGGAGCCTTTTATCCATGATGCATACAAAGAGGCATACAAAGAAAATGAGGACTTCAAAGAGATTTTTCAATAGCTAAAGGGACAAATTCATGTGGAAGAAGGTGACAACAAGATTAACTATCATCTCCAAAATGGGGTTCTCTACAATCTACACAAGCTATATGTTCCTAAAGGTTAAAGATTGCATCTTATGAGAGAGGCTCACACCTCCAAGATTGTAGGACATTATGGTGTTGGGAAGACAATTGCCAACTAATAAAGTTACCAACTTAACGAGAACTCTCTAGAGTTCTCGTTTTTTTAGAGTGGTTATTTTTCCCCTAAATAAAAAAGTGGCACTACTGGTAGCACCCATTAGCGCCATGTTTTTTGCAATGGTTAAAATTCAGACCCATTGCGTTGACAACTGATTTCATTGTGGACAAAGAATTTAGAATTGGCCCTTGAATCGAAAAGTGATGCTATCAGTGGAACCATGTTTTTTTTTGGAGTTAAGATTATAACTTAATTGAAACTGTGGCCTCGACAACGACTACCATCGTCAATAAACAACTCAAAATCGGATCCTAAATCATTACTTAAAATTAATTTTATAATTTTTTAAAATTCACATTAATAAAAGAGAAATCTGGGAGTTGTTTTTTTTAAAGTAAAACGAAAAACAACCATTTTTTAAGAAAAATTGTACCCTGATTTTTTTTTTTTTTTTTTAAAGAAAAGTTAAAAACTAAAAAAACTATGAAAAATAAAACAATTAAATTTTTTTATTTTTTAAGTTTTTATATATATATGTGTGTGTGTGTGTGTGTGTGTGTGTGTGTGTGTGATGATGATGATGATTAACGTCCACTAAGACCGAACTGGTCTATCAGACCTTAAGAGGGTAAGTGATTACTTATGATTCTTTAGAATTTTGTTTCTGTACTTGAAAAACATTAAGAGAAGCTTTCCAAGATCACCATACTTTTGTTGAGTTAAGAGGTTAGAAAGGTTGGTAGTGTGACAAATAATTTGAAAATGAGATCTAATATGGGTATAGGCTCGACAATCTAAGAGAAACTGCTTTTCATCTTCAACCTTCTTAGTGTCACAAAGGTGACACACTCTTTCATCCCATGGCGTTTTAGGAATTGACCAACGCCTAGTTTCACTATGGAGCTTGTGAGAATTTGTTC
>JZKD02S1741031.1:450048-499422 GCA_000966675.3 Picea glauca | reverse complement strand
ATGAAAACAAAACAAAACCATCAAAATTAAAAATTTATACATAAAACTAAGAAAACAATTTGGGAAAATAAATAAAAAAAAAAAAATAGAAAAACCAAATTTATTTAAAAAAGCTTAAAAAGATGTAAAAAAATAAAAAATATATTAAATTTTTTTAAAACAATTATACAAAATTTTAAAAAAATACATACATAAAAAATAACCCAAAAAATACAAATAAAATAAAATAAAAGTTAAAAAAAACACGAAATAGAAAATTGTTGGAGCTACTTCACACACACACCTAGGATTTCTTTTTCCTAAGGTTATTGCTTGTTTATTAGTCATAATTAGTCATTATCTAGTCTCCTATATTTTAGGGGAGAATATTCCACCCGAAGAATATTCTCTTTCAGTTGACACTTCAGTTTGATTAGTTGAGTTGAGTTTAGGTGCTACATTGGTTTTTTCACCATGGAACAATGGGATCATCACCATGATAATGCGCACTTGACTTGGGATCATCACCAGATTGGCACATTACCCTTGATTCCTTGATCTACTCCTCACTACTCTTCGTTCAATCAATTAACTGAAGACTAGTTGACTAGTTAACTTAGCTAGGTGGCAGTTCACTTCCATAATTGCCTGAGAGACTAGACTAGGTGGAAGTTCACTCCTGTAACTATTGGTGAGTGTCCAGATAACTCTAGACCACCACTATGGCGCATTAGTTACTCATGTATCCTATATCGATTGTAAATTTTTTACTCTTTGAGTGTGGAATAAAGTTAATGAGAATTCTTCCATTCTTTCTCTCTTACTTCTTCTTTCTCAAATTATCTATGCAAATGTGTGTGGTATTTTCTAGATATATCTATTCTATTCAGGTTCAACACATTTACATGGTATCATAGTCGACAATCTGCTAAGCAAAATCTACACCAAAATGTTTTGCAGGTACAAAAGATTGAAGACAACAGAAAGATGGAATTCCAAAAAGAATTCATCCTTACACTTTACAACTATTTTGCATGGAAGGAGAAAATATCCATACATCTCTGGTACAGAGGGTTGTACAAATTAACCATGAATACAGATCCAGAGCCGACATCATCCATAGAAAAATCCAAGTACTTAAATCGCATGGATGAGGCACTTGGAACAATTTGCGGTCTTATTTCTCCCGATCTCCTTTTTCATTTATTTTCCTATAAGACTCCCAATGAAGCCTAGACCATATTAGAAGGGCTCTTTGTAAAATAGGATGAGATGAGGGGACACATGCTAGAGGTGGAGATGCTCACATTGGATCCAAAAAGATTCAAGAATATTCAAGATTTCTTTACAAAATTCAAGGATTTACTGTCATAACTCAAAGCTTCCGGGGTTGATAAATCGAAGGAGGAGAAACAAATGGTTCTCACCATTCTCTCCAAGCTTGTTCCTGAATTCTCTGTATTCGTATCTACATTCCATACTATCAGATTTGCCTTTGGAGCCACCTGGAAGATGCCTTCTCTTGAGGACTTTATCGAATCCCTGACATAAGAGAAAACCAAGCTCATCAACATGGGCGCAATCAAAGGCCCAAGGGCGCATCCACTCACTGTGCATGATGGATGCCAAAAATATCAGAAATCTAAAGATAAAGATAAGTGGAAATCTCATGCAGATACGAAGAAGGAAGGGTACATTCACTGATGCCTCCAGATCCAAAGGAGAAAAGGGAAGAAAAGGAGAGAAATGCACATACTGTCACAAAGGATTCCATTCAGAATCTGCATGCATGCAAAAAAAAATAGATTTGATGTCTCAAATACTTCAGCAAAACAACCTTGGAGATCGCATCCTCGAGGGTGCAAAAAAGAAGAAGCCAGAAGATCCGAATTCCAAGAAAGGCAATTCTATCCATGCCTTGATTTCCATCAACTCCTCTCCCGATGCTTGGATCGTAGACTCAGGAGCATCACATCACATGGATACCTCAGAAGTATTCCATTATTCATTGGATGCATGCAAAGGTCCTACTATTCTAATGGGGGACAACTCTTCTGTCGAAGTCACCGGTAAAGGAAGGATTGAACTCACCAATGGAAGCTTCAAGAACGTGTTGCATGTTCCCAAACTTTCTGTCAACCTTCTCTTCGTATATCAGATGAAAAATTCTGGCACCAGAAAAAAATCCATATTAACACCAAATGTCATGGACATCTACGACATGCTAACCAACTCCAGGGTTGCTACCGGTGAGGTAAATCATTAGTCTAGATTGTATACATTTTTTGAATTCATTGAACCTGATTCTGCTTTACTGCTTACTCATACTAATGAAAGTAGTAGGATATGGAACGAAAGTGTTATAACCCTAAATTGCACCACACATTCTTACTTGGCATCATGCCAACTCATATTCCTTCTTTTCCAAAACACTGCTCGACAACTCTTTCAAAATCTTCTTTTATAAAGGCTCACGCGCCCTAATCCATTACTGCATGCGTGTACATGTTGGCTGACCCAAAACAACCCGCGTGGACTGACAAAAGCATGAAAAAAGAAAAGTTGCCGATGGAAAAAAAAGCTATGGGTGAGTTAACTGAAACTTCTGGCCATGCATGGCCGAGGGTTCATCCAAATTCCTAGCTCCTTCTAGCCTATAAAAGAAGGCGTAGGGGTCCCATTTGGAAGGAGGAAAAATATAGCAAAGAAACTTTGCCCATTTACGTATTCCCATTGTCCCAACCCTTTAGCCTTTCCTTATACCAAAGGAGATTCAAAGAAAAGCAGTTAAAGGACAGAAGAATAGGAGCCCAGGATCAGGTTCGAGGAGCGGTGGCCAGTCTCAACTTTTGTAAGTTGACTCATTCAAAGTAATAAAAAAAATGCTTTTCCCATCCCAATTCATGAATTGTTTATAGTTTAATCAGTATATGTTTGGATTTCTAACCCGTTAGTATATAAGTAGTATGCATGCATAGTTGTTGCTTGTCTTGGATGCAGGTCAGCTTTGGAAGGAGTATTGCGAACAAGTAATCAAGCACAACAGAGGATCAACATCAAACACCGAGAATGAGGTAGGTTGATATTTCCATGCATTTACTAAGAAAAGGGGATTTAAATCTAAGGATGAAGGTAGAAAGTAATTTATCTTCGGTCATAAATGCAAAGTCTGAACTCTATTTGCTAGTCCGTAGGGAGATTTTCCCAACAACATAATTGGCGACCGTACTGGGGAGACTCTCTAGGGTTCCTAGAATTTTCTTTAGTTTTTGGGTAGTTTAAAGAATAGTTTTTATTGCCTGTATTTTCTTTTTAGTTTTTGTAAGGTCTGAGCTAGCAGGGAGTCTGGTTTTCCATACCAACTTTCCCTGTCTTTTGATTGACTATGTTTTTCGGGACCCACAGAGGTACATGCGGCCTGCACAAGGTCTGCACGTGTGTACCCACGCCCTACCCTCTTACATCCTGCGTGTGAACGCTAGATGTAGAGGTAGCAGTAGCGTGTAGAGTTCAGAGGACTTCAGAAGTAGTCATCCTCTTCCCTGTCAGAATCACACATTCTCAGGGGGTTTTATTGAATTCTGTCTAAGTCTTGTTTTCTAGCAGTCCTATCTCAGATTGTTTTTGCTTTATCATTTTTTCCTTACATTATTTGTTTTTCTGTTAGAAAGAGTATCCAAGCCTTCAAGGGATCATGGTTATCAATATAAGTGGTCTCTTCCTGGTTTGGTCTGTCTGTTTTAATTTTTTCTCAGAGTTTAGATATACACGCGGCCTGTACAAGGTCAGCCCACGTGTACACGCCCTCTATCTCTATTCAGCGCACGTTCGCACCCGTGTTGTTTGAGTAACAATCGTGTGCTTGTACATGATACTTTTTGTTAAGGGTAAGGCAGTCATCCTCTCCCTTGATAAGAAGTATTCCTCTCAGGGGTTTGAATCTTTGTTTGAATAGTCAGTAACTTAGGATTAATTTTACTCTTAGCTTACTTTTTCTCATAAAAATAAAATAATTTTAAAGGTTTTTAGACAAGTGTGAGAGTCATTGTTTTTAGAATTTCTAGTATGTGATTTTTGACCTGATTCTTTGCGATCTGCGATTTAGGCCAGAATTGTTTTTCTTGGTTTTTTGCTTGTTGGTATTTTCCCTTTCTTGCTTTACTAGCATTTAAATAAAAAAAATCTCTTTTCATTTTCTTATTTGGTTGAAGAGTGTGTTTCTGCATCATTAGCCAGGGAAAAGTCTTTTATTTCATAATTTTTTGCAGTTTACTTAGATCATAAGTAGCTCGTAGTCGAGTGAAATTCTTTTGAGTTTACTTTCCAAAATCTTAGAAAAGTTAATTTTTTTTTTTTTTTTTTTTGAAAAGTTGTTGAAATTTTCCATTTAGTAAAAGTTTTGTTTCCATCTTTTTCATTCATTTTTTTCTTTCGTCTTTTACACATCATTAGTTTCACCCTCATACCCCTTGACGTAAGACAAAGCCATAAAAGTAACGCTAAATTTAAAATCTACTAGACTTTTATGTTTATAGGGTTCACAGTTCAGGACTAGGGCCTTGGATTAGGTTGGAGAGGAAACTCTTCAAGGCCATTTAAAATCAAACATTGGAGTCTGAGATAGGGAGTGTCTAATTCCAGTTTCATGAAATTTATTTGGGACCCCCCTCTAACACAGGGGATAAACACGAGGTCGCGTGTGGAAAGGTAGCGGAGATAGTCCCTCCAAAGCTGGACCAATCATAGTGGAGAACACATATAGAGGGCTTGTTTTGGGATTTCGTCGTTTGCATTTTCCACGGGGCTTCGTGGGTCTCGAATCCATTTGAGGTCATCAGTTGTCTTCTGGACCATTTTCTCTCGATACCCTTGACAGGTTTCGGGCTCGATACCCTGCTCATTGTGGTCTACTCGACTTTCGATTGTACCCGCCTGGTGACTGTTCGCGTGCTGGCAACCTAGTTGCCAATCTTTGTTAGGGACATACACAGGTGACTGCAGGGGTATACCGTGGTACCTAGGACAGACATTGGGCCACACTTTGTAGAGTATACCTGGAGGGTGCTTCCGTGTTTGAGTTGCACTTGCAACGGTAAGTTGCTCTAGTGTTGGTTGTTGTAACTGTTTTTCCAATTAATTTAGTGTTAGCTTGTCTTATCTTCTAGGGACTTTTTTTAGTGTGTGTTACTTTTGACCATTTAGACTACCTTAGAGTGTCTTGGATCTTCTCACGCAGTGGAGGATCCCGAGCTCCGTCGGTCACGAAGGCTTCTTGGCCTGTCGTCGGTTACACTGGAGCCACTCCCGCCACCATTAAGGCAAAAGCTAGACCAACAAGGGTCTTTTGAAGCGACCGGGTTACAAACCATTGTGCCCTAACAACCCCCGGAGGAATTGACCATTTTGGACCTTGAAGCAACCGCTCTTGGCTCGGTTGAAACCCCAACCACTGATTTCTTGGCACCTTTCATTATACCAATTCAATTTTACGAGCGCCAGACAGTTTCACACACAACAATGGAAACAAATGTTGTTACTCCTTCGGGGAATTCTTTAATTCCCACCACGGTTGTCACCACAGGAGAGATTTCATCTCCTAACCCACCATCGTCGATCTGAGCCACCATGGTCTCGACCGCAACTACTTCGCACAGTGGTCTGAACCCGTCATTAGCGGTGGACACAACCCCTTTCACACCTACTGCGACATGCCCTCCGTTCTCATACAGGATGCCTAGTTCGGGTACAAGTCCTGTACTTTCCTACTCCACTTTACAGACTTTGGGTCTAGGGGCAGGGAGCTCTAGTGCTCCTTTGCAAGGTCACATGGGGGGAACTCCTACTCCTTTTAACGCTTTTCCATATGGAGGAGGTCATATCCCTCCTTCGTCCCCTTCACTCGGTGGCTCGCATCAACTATCCGTCGGACAACCTACACACAATAGTTTATTTGTTGTAGGGAGTCAAGGACCATCTTCGCATAGTATGCCGATAGGTTTGACACCGTTTTCTTTGAATGAAACATTTGGTAACAACACCTTCTCGTCAGTCATTTTCCTGACTGGGGGAAACCCCATTTTTGGACAATCTACTCCTGTGCAGGGTACTATTCTTGCACAGGGGGGAAATATAGCAAGACCTTGGAATTCAGGGAAAGGATCTGTTCCCTCCTCCGGAATGGCGATCTGGGGTAATTCTTTCCACAATCAATGGACCCTCGGACAAACTACTATGCCTCTCCCCACGGGACTGGCATGGGGTAATCCATCCCAAAGTCCTTCGAATATAATGCATGCCCAACAATCTATGTCCTATTTGGGAAATTAGCTGATGTTGTCTCCACATATGAAAAATCTTTACGCTGGCCAAGGCCATGGTTTCTACTAGAATCCGGGCCAGCAACCAAAATTTTCCTGGAAACCTGGTGCCATTCAAACTCCAGGTCCCTTTTTCCCAGGTTATCAACAACAACCCAAACTACCATTCCTGGAAACTTTACACCTGCCAGATTTGACAAGGTTGTTGAATGACCCTATTTGTCACGATCCGCATTGGCCTCCTATGCCGACGAAGTTTCCTTTGGACATTCCAAAGTTTGAAGCCAAGCCTAAGGAAGATCCAGGAGATCATGTGACTACCTTCCATATTTGGTGCTCATCTAACTCATTGAAATATGACTCCGTACAATTACGATTGTTTCAACATACTCTCATTGGGAGTGTTGTGAAATGGTACATTGAGCTCGATCGCTCAAGATACTCTTATTTTGGTGAACTGGCGATGGATTTCCTGAACCATTTCCAGTTACCTATGAGATACAATGTTGGCACAGAGCTACTCACCAATTTCGAACAGACAACAGCGGACCATATCTCTAATCACATCCGAGAATGGAGACACCGGAAGATTTTAATCAAGGTACCAGTCCCACCAACATTCCTGCTAGAGTGGTTCCTTAAGTCTTTGGTCCCGCAGTTATCCAAAGACGTCGCGACCTCCGGGGTTTTCTCCGAAGAAGATGCCATAATGAGGGATCAACAATTTGAGCTCATCTATTCCCAGTCTGGTTTATTATACAACATCTTGCCAGATGTGCCACGTTCAATACTAGATAAAACTAGACAGAGAGTTGGACCACATGCCGATGGTATTGTTGGTTCAACACAAAAAAAGCCCGTTGAGCAATTGACAAAGCAGTTGCAACAATTATCCATACAACACACAACAACCAACCAAACTACTTCTTTGGCTGCTCCCCTTACCAAAACGTCGGAAGTACACACAGTGCAATCGACTAACCCAAAGGCCACCCAACAGCCTAAAGGGAAGAAAAAACAACGAAAGAAGGGTAAAGGGGATAAAAAACCCACTGATAATCCTAGCAGGGAAAACACTGAAAAACGGAAGTCGAGGTATCCATGCAACTTGTGCACGGAAGACCACCCGACCCATCTATGTCCTCAACTTGCAAAGGCCCAAAAATTTGTCACGCAGCAACAATAGACAGTGTTGACTAATCCATTTCAACATGGGCAAAATCTAACTCAAGCCTCTGCAAGCATGGAAGGGGGAAACCAAGAAACTTGCCCGCCTCCAAACAACCCTGCATCTGCGAACGTATATATGGTTAGGGGTGATGCTTTCATATCGACTAGAGCACACGATTATAGTAAACCAAGCGCTTCTGAGAAGGGTAAAGAAGCTAACCTCTCATCTCTTCCTCTACATATTGAGAAGATGTTGGGAGAAACAATGACACGCATTCCAAAAGGTGCATTTAAAAAATATTCTTATAACCCCAACGCAAGGGCCACCTAGAACTACTCTGTGGTGGAATATTTATCACAAATCCCTTGTGCGATGTCTACTTTGGAGGTCCTCCAAAGCTCCCCTGCTCAGAGGAAAGCCTTGTTAACTTCTTTGGGCTCTACTGAGACTTGTAATCTGGGTACCATCATGTTAGATACAACTGACTTGACACCTCGTCTGCCTTACCACATAGCATTTCAGATAGTAGTGGCTTATCCCATGAAAATTTTTACTCGGAATATTTTCCTTACGGTGGTAGATGAGGGCGCCTTGACATGCGTTATGTCGTTGGCATGTTGGAAGGCCATTGGCCAACCCATTTTGTCTCCATCACCTACCCTCCTCACTGCTTTTGACGGTCATTCATTCCGACCACATGGCATCGTTCCTTCTTTCCCTGTGCAGTTAGGAGGGAAGACCGTGTGTGTCGAAGTAGAGGTAGTCGATGCTCCCCTCGACTATAATATCTTGTTAGGACGGATTTGGACTTATGTTATGCAAGCTGTGGTTTCTACAGTTTTCTGAGTCTTGTTGTTTCCACATGAGGTCCGGATAGTGACCATCGACCAATTGTCTTTCTCCATACCTGACCTAGCTTTGGGGGAATCCACGGTTCCGATGATTGATAATCCTCAACCAAGTGTCGTCAACGTAGGAGTTGTCTTGTGCCCATCCTTGATGGGTACCTTATATTACCCACCTCCTCACAACGATATCAAATTTATATCAAATCACCATAAGGTTGAGATTTTTGAAGTTTCGTCGTTCCGCATGACTTACTTCGAGGACCCATGGATACTTCCTTCACCATCGGCCACGATGGATGAGACAGGGCACCCAGGAATGTCTATGCCCTGGTCTGCCGCTGAAGTAGCATACTCTTTAGTCCAACAAGCTTCAGTTAACCCTGATCCGACTCCTGCACAAGAGTTAGATCCACTTCTAGAGCCTATTTGGGCTCAAGGTTCTCTCGCTAATATCGATTCGTTAGAATTAGTCTTACCTTCTGATGAAGCAGTAATTGAAGCAATGACTAGTCCGGAGAAACCTTGGGAAGATCTTCATTACAGATCATATTTTCTCCCAGAGTTAATCCAAATTGAAGCAGGAGAATTCACCGTGACCATGACGGGAGATTAGTCGTGTCCTATTAATCTCTTAGCTACACATGAAATTTATGCTGAGGGCAATATGGAAACTATCGCTGAAACTATACCAATCAACATCTTCCGAAACCTTGGCATTGTGGAGAACGTCTTCGTCAAAGCAGATTGCTCCCCCGAAGAGATTCAAATCTACATGGATCTTTTCAAAGAATTCCACGACGTTTTTTCCTGGTCTTATGAGGAAATGCCAGGTATCGATCCAAAAATAGTTGAACATGAAATCACAATGTATCCTGATGCCAAGCCTGTTTGACAGAAACTTCGTCCAATTAATCCTAAGAAAGTAGCAGCCATCAAGATTGAGGTTGAAAAATTGCTAAAGGCAGGTTTTATCTATCCTATCCATTTGACTCAATGGGTGTGAAATCCTATGCCGGTCAATAAAAAAAAAGGCACGATTCATGTATGTACCGACTTTCGTGATTTGAACAATGCATGTCCCAAAGATAATTTTCTAACACCATTCATCGACCAGATCATTGATGAATGTGTTGGTTGCGAGGCATTTTATTTCATGGATAGTTTTTCGGGATATAATCAAATCCAAATCAAACCCGAAGACCAACACAAAACGACATTCATCTGTCCTTGTGGTACATTCGCATATCGTAAGATGCCTTTTGGTCTTAAGAATGATAGAGCCACATTCCAACGGGCCATGCATTTTTCTTTTCATGATCTCAAGCATATATTCGAGGCCTATCTAGATGATTTAACATCACGATCTTGCAAGAGATCGGATCATCCCACACACCTTACACTTATCTTCGAACGTTGTCGCTACTTTAGGATTCACTTAAATCCAAATAAGTGCATCTTCTGCGTAACGTCGGGACATTTGTTAGGTTTCATCGTATCAATAATAGGGATCATGGTCGATCATCTCAAGGTGGCGGCAATAATTCAGTTGCTTCCCCCACGCACAATTCTTCAACTTCAGAGTCTACAAGGCAAGGCAAACTTTTTATGAAGCTTCATCGCCAACTATGTCGAAATCACCAAGGGATTTATGCGCTTACTGAAGAAATACGTTCCTTTTTATTGGGACGATGCTGCTCAATGCTCTTTCGATGCTTTAAAACATGCCCTCACAACGGTCCCTCTGCTACGACCACCTAACTATAAAAAGGATTTCTTATTATATTTGGCTTCCACAGAGTCAACCATTGGCATGGTTTTAGTTCAGGAAGATGATTTGTTCTCAGAATACATGATCTATTACCTGAGTCGAGGCCTCGTAGGACAGGAAATCAATTATTCTCATATCAAAAAACTTGTGTTGGTAGCAGTTCATGCTATTCAACAGTTCCGTCATTATGTTCTGTTTCACAAGACCACCATCATTTCTGTCGTGAATCCATTCCAATACATGTTGACACGATGGGTTATAGGCGGAAAAATCAGTAGATGGATAGTCATCCTCCAGGAGTTTGACTTAGACTTCATTTCAGCGAAGTCCAAAAAGTCATTGGTCTTCGCAGAGCTTATTTCAGAACTTCTAGTTGAGTCAGGTGACGTTGTGCCTGAAGAATCGCCTATCCGGGGAGATATGTTTTTGATCACATCTTCAGATCCCTGGTACGGAGATATACTTATCTATATACAGACTTTGAAGTGCCCCACTTCTGATTCTCGTGATGAGCATTGGCGTATACGCCATCAGGCTAATAATTATCTCATACTCGATGATACGTTGTATCGGAGAGGTGTAGACTGCATCTTACGTCAATGTCTCACACATGAGGAGGCAGTCATCGTGCTCAACGATTGCCATACCGGAGCTTGTGGCGATCATCTGTCTGGGTTGGCAATAGCCCAAAAGATTCTACGAGCAGGTTACTTCTTGCCGAAACTTAGCAAAGATTGTATGGAATCGGTCAAGAAGTGCCATCCGTGCCAAATCTTCTCTCGGAATATGAGGGCACATCCCGCTCCCATGTTTCTTGTCATCACAGTTGGTCCCTTCACCAAATGGGGAATTGATTACACTACTTGCAACCCCCCTTCAACAAGGGGGCACCACTATATCATCGTAGCTGTCGACTACTTCACTAAGTGGGTCGAAGCTATGCCAACGTTTAAAGATGATGGAGAGACTGGAGCTCTCTTTTTATTCACCCAAATCATAGCAAGGTTCAGCGTCCCGAGAGAGATTGTTACTGATCATGGAAATCACTTTTAGAACCCAATGATGACCGAGTTAACATCAAATATTGGGTTATGGAAAGAGAATTCATCACCCTACTACCCCCAAGCCAATGGGTAGGTAGAAGCTGTAAATAAAACTCTTAAGACTATTCTACATCAAACTATCAACTCAGCCAAGTCAAATTGGCATTTGATGTTATACTCGACATTATGGGCTTATCGAACATCTGTTAACACTGCAATCGATTTCTCACCTTTTCAACTCGTTTACAGGATGGAGGTAGTCTTCCCCATCGAATGTCAGATCCCATCTCTAAAATTAGTAGTACAATTATTGCTAGACACTTCTCCACTTGAAGAACGGTTAGTACACCTTGATCAGCTCAATGAGAAGTGTCGTGATGTGGCCCTGGTCAATGAGGCTGACAAACATAAGGTCAAGTGTCAGTATGATAGGTCTGTTCGTCCTCGGATTTTGTTTGAAGGCGACCTTGTCCTGGTCTATGACCAAGATAAGGACCCCATGGGGGTAGGAAAATTCAAACCCATGTGGTTCAGACCTTTCATCATAAAAGAGGTATTAAAAAAGGGCGCTTATCATCTAATTGATTTTGAAGGGAATGCTTTGGCGGAGCCTAGAAATGGGCTCTACCTCAAGAAGTATTACTCATAGGTAGGTCACTGTGGGTAACTTTTTGTAACATATGTATAGTCTTTGTACTATTACTTTTTAGTTTCTTTTAAGTGTTATGGACGTGTCATTGATGTTATATTTTGTCAATATGGCATATGTCAAGTGATTCCGAGGTGTTCATTAGGTATGAAGACGACGCTAGTCGGCACACTCGGAGGCTTGCTTCCGTAGCTTGGGTAATCTTCACACCTCAGGGCCATTTGTTATCTTCCGGAGGTATATGCTTAGGTGACACCACAAATAATATCGTTGAGTATAGTGCAGTTATTGAGTTGCTTCGTGATTCCTTGTCATTGGGTATCTCTCATCTCTGGGTCTATCTCAATGCTCAACTAGTTGTGTCTTAGCTAAACAGAGTATACTGAGTTCATGATCCAACCTTACACCGACGATTCCTTAGGGTACGTCTCTTAGAACAAAACTTTGATTATATTACATATTTTCATGTTCCTAGGAGATTAAACCAAATTATAGATACTCTAGCTAATCAAATTTTAGATTGGCATCTTGCACACATATGAAAGAACATTGACATAAGAATGTAAATACATTTTTGCACACGTGATCTGTAAGACACAAAAGATCAAAAAACCATATATAACATCATAAAGTATCTAGATTACATAGATGGACGCAAGCGCCTCAAAAATAGGACCAATAACGAGTAACAAGGCTTATGCCCTTAAAAAATATATACACGTAGTGCTCGTGGCACGTAAAAAGTCTAAATAGGTTCAGGGCCTATGGGCCCTATTATAATAGTCCACAACATGGGCTAAATGCCTAAACAATCGGAGCCATGTTCGAGGTGCCCCCACTACATGAGGTTGCATGGATGGCGGCAGGTCCTCTATCTCTGCCATCGGGACTGTGCGAGTGAGTGCAGTGAAGTTCCGCTCAACTCGTCTAAGTAACCTCTCAGCCTCCCTGGCTAGGAGATTTCCTGCTACTGTTGGTCCCCTGGCGGTGGCAACTGCGGATTCTGGTCAAGGATGATGCTTGTTCCATGCAAAATCGGCAGGTCGCACTAGTCCCACATCTGCATGCAACAAACGTATATCCATCAAATACTCTGGCATATAAAAAAAATGATATATATAACAAAAACGACATAAAACTTACATATACAAAAAAAAACTACAAAGGTGGAGACTTACCCATCTCCCCTCACTCCTCACCAGGAGGCACGGGTATCTCAGGATCTCTAGAAAAGTCTATCCCTGCATATGGGTAATCCTCGATCACAGGGATCTGCCATGACAACCATGCAAAAAAGTCATCATCGAAGGACTCATTGGTCCTTCCACCACCCTGTTGCGATAGTAATACTGCCCATCTACATATAGCAGGAAAAGAGGCCTACTGTCCTCGTACCACTTCCCGAGGACTAAAAATCAGAACTCTCTCAAAGAAGAATGAACACAAAATTGTCCCGAACCCGAAGTTCCTCTGTGTCCGCTGTCGGGAATCTGTCAATTGCCTCTTCATACACTCAAGTAGTGTGGTACTCCAGTCAAAAGTCTATGCATTGAAGCACTGGATAACACAGTTCATATGTGCACGAGATGCCTGATGCAAGGCTGCTGAACCGGTAATTCGCCCAATCAACAATAATATCACCTGCAGTGATAGGTCAGTGATCTTACTGATGGGCACCTGGGAGCTCAAACGGTTAGTCCCAGCCTCACAGTGTAGGGCTATCAAGTCTACTATATTAAGCGACCCCGTTGGAAACGTCCTGAAGTTGACTGGTTCCCCTCTCCTTGAGAGGCCGGTCAAAAAATAGATATCCTCTGTGGTGGGCACCAGTGATTTCCCCTCTAGCATGAAGGCCTCTGCATCAGGGTGTCAATAGTCAATCAAGGAATTCAGTAGCCTCGGTTGCGCTCGCATAAATGGACACAAGAAGAACTTAAGTAAACCACATTGCATCAATGCGGCCACAACATTCGGATCTCCCGCAACCAACTCACTAATTGCTTCATGCTCCCTTTCCCTCCAGTGGACATACATCCTGCCAACACAACAAAGTTCAAGAGTTTTAGTAAGGGTTGTTTGGTTCTTTTATTTATAAAGGGGGGGTCCGCGTGGGTAGGTTTTACTCTGCTCGAGTGTACATGCGGCCTGTGCAGAGACAGCCCGCGTGGACCTAGGGCCGACCTTTTAAAGGTCGACGCCCACCCAAAAAAAAAACTCAAAATAAAAATTGAATAATTGAATAGCTAGATAGGGGAGTTTGTACTTACTTGGTCCAAGCGGAAGTTCGTTTCGTCCACTGTAGCTCCCAGAATCACCGTTTTTATCAAAGGGGGTCTTTTGGCTCCAGAGTCAATTTCCAAATCAGCAATGGTGATAATGAGCTGCCAGCTTCTATTTATAGACTTTTTGGCCTCTTTTTGTCACCTTTTTGGCCTCCCTTATCAGTTTCTTTATACCAAAAACCATTTGGAGTGATTCAGGAGTTATATGGGAGGGATTTGATCGGATATTGGGACACTGTTTTTTGAGTTTAAAAGAATTTTTTTTTTTGACGATCCATGAAATTTTTTCCAAGAATCAACATGAGCATATAGGTTAGGTTACTACCCCGACTTTTGTGTCTCGTTGTCTTTTTCCTCTGCCATAGGATCGATCCCATTAGGTTGTGACACAGAACTGTCATATCTGCTTTAGAAGTGTTGCAACTTGGCAGTAGAGCTTACCAGAACATGGATGATGTAGGTAGGTCCTGGTTGCATTATGGTGTCCATGCCGTCTCTAAAACACTGTAGGCTCAGGAGTCCTTGTAGTCTTTCCTGAATATGAGTTTGAGCCTCATTTGCATGATTCTTCTTCGCTCTTGATCTCACCCTCAGGACTCCCAAAAAATAACGGGTCTCCTTTTAAGCCCTTTTTAGACCCTCTAAACATGAAAAGATTGTCGAGCGATCTTGTGGCCTTTCACGCTCGTTAAACTAAAATTTGAAGTCACGTCTATCTGGCGGTAGTTTACCCATTTTTCGGTCCGGACGATCAACTGTACGAACAAAGGTATACTCTATGGAACTTTCGTTCTTTAGAAGAGTACTCTTAGGTATAATTTTATCCCTTTTTCGGGCCTGAGGGACTAAACTTACGAAAAAGAAACCCCCACGGAGTCCATAGTTAAGCTCTTTTTAGACTCCCTAAAATTGAAAAGATCATCGAGTGACCTTATTCTTTCACATTCGTTAAATTGGCCCATAAGAATATTCTTGATGGAGTCCATAGTTAATCTTTTTTCAGACTTCTTAAAAATGAAAAAATGGCCGAGTGACCTTATCTTTATCACACTTGTTAAAATGGTTTTGAATAAGACGTCTTGTCAGTGCTAGTTTACCCCTTTTTTGAACCGACTAGACTATATCCGAAAAATGTACCCCAATGGAGTCTCCTTTTATGTTTTTTCATACTCTCTAAATATGAAAAACCACCGAGCTTATCTTCTTTGGGCTCGTTAAACTTACATCGAAGGACGTTACCATTGTGTGTTTTGTTAACCGCGTTTGCATACCTTATACGCCAGCCTTGTAACAATTTCTTCTGCGTCTAAACACCTTTGGCTCCCGGAGGATTTTTACCGAGTATCATTCTACTAAAACATTAGTCTTGTCCTTGTGCCTTGAGCTTGTATGTTTGCAACACTTGTTCCTCCATTGTAACGTAATTCTTTTCCCCAAAATTATTGAAAAGGACAAAAAAATCAAATATACCCCAAAAAGAGGAAGGGAAAAGTATTTTCTTTATTGGCAGCGTCATGAGTCACCCTTCGATGAATCACATCTATCTGTTTTTTCATCAGACTATGGGATGTAGTACGACCTTAGGAAGCTTTTTCTCGCTATATAGAGTTGTGTCCTCCACCGTTTGGTTATCCTTCCAAACATATGGAGAGTTTGCATTGCCTCCTGCTTCATAAACTTATGATTAACATACATGCTTCCTGAGTCTCATCATTTGTCGTGCTATTATCCAAGGGAAGTTTGTCACCAAGCCTGAGTCGGCCCCTCTGCAATATGTCTCTTGTCTGCATACCCGACCATCTTGAACATCCAATCAAGTCCTTGTTCGAAATCACTGAAGCCTTCAGTCGGATCATCAATATTATCAAGTCCATGACCGACGAGCCATCGAAGACCTCTGGGTAGTGCAGTCATACACTCATATTACACTCCTACCTGAGTTTTGAAGATTTTGAAGTTGTTGCTTGAGCTATGAAGATCTCATCTCCAACCATCAGGTCGAATCAACTTCTGGAAGATGGATACTCTATATGTATATCTTTCTGATTTTGAGATGTAGCTCCGCCGTGTATTGTTCGTGGCTAATATTTATAGTTATTTGACATGGATATACAGTGTATTTGATTGGTAGCCATGGTTCTATTTTATCCTGAGCATGGGTATGCCCGCCTTGGTGAGACATTTTTTATTTTGCAGACGACACCTCCTGGTTCCTGATCCTTGGGCTCAATCGTTCGATACATCAGTAAAGATTGGTAATGTATTTCGGCCATTAGATTCTCTTCTGACCTCACACATTAGGGGGCATATGTTATAACCCTAAATTGCATCACACATGCTTACCTGACATCAGGCCAACTCATATCCCTTCTTTGCCAAAACACTGTTGGACAACTCTTTCAAAATCCTCTTTTATAAAGGCTCACACGCCCTAATCCATTACTACACACGTGTACATGATGGCTGACCCAAAACAACCTGCGTGGACCGAGAAAAGAATGAAAAAAGGAAAGTTGCCGATGGAACAAAAAGCTATGGGTGAGTTAACTGAAAAATCCCAGCCATGCATGGGTGAGGGTTCGTCCAAATACTTAGCTCCTTCTAGCCTATAAAAGAAGGGGTAGGGGTCCCATTTGGAAGGAGGAAAAATATAGCAAAGAAACTCTGCCCATTTACGTATTCCCATTGTCCCAACCCTTTAGCCTTTCCTTATGCGAAAGGAGATTCAAAGAAAAGAAGTTGAAGGACAGAAGAAGAGGAGCCCAGGATCAGGCTCGAGGAGCAGTGGACGGTCTCAACTTTTGTAAGTTGACTCATTCAAAGTAATAAAGAAAATGTTTTTCCCGTCCCAATTCATGAAATGTTTATAGTTTGATCAGTATATGTTTGGATTTCTAACCTGCTAGTATATAAGTAGTATGCATGCATAGTTGTTGCTTGTCTTGGATGCAAGTCAACTTTGGAAGGAGTATTACGAACAAGTAAACAAGCACAATGGAGGATCGACATCAAATTTCGGGAATGAGGTAGGTTGATCTTTCCATGCATTTACTAAGAAAAGGGGATTTAAATCTAGGGATGAAGGTAGAAAGTAATTTCTATTCGGTCATATCTGCATGCAAAGTCTGAACTCTATTTGCTAGTCCGTAGGGAGATTTTCCCAACAACAGAAAGGTTTGGACATTTAAATTTCAGATACATGCAAAAGTTTAGCAAGAAAAGATTAGTTGATGGTCTATGAGACATCCATTTCTCCAAGGGAGTGTGTGAGGGATGTGTTCTCGGGAAACACCCTCAAGAGAAATTCGACAAAGGAAAGTATTAGCGAGGTCCTGCACCTTTAGATCTAATCCACAGTGACCTTATGGGTCCTTTTTCGCATCCATCCATTAGCAAAGAGAGGTTTGTTCTCATTTTTGTTGATGATTTCTCCCGTTTTACTTGGATCTACTTTCTTAGGCAAGAATCTGAGGTCTTTCAACACCTCAAAGATTTCAAAGCCTTGGTTGAGACACAGTCCAGAAACAAGATAAAATCCCTCCGAACTGATAATGGGGGAGAGTATGTGAATCATGAGATCCAAAATCTTTTCCAAGAGGCAGGGATTCAGTTGCAACATATAGTTCCATATACTCCACAGCAAAATGGAATTGCTGAGCGGAAAAACCGATTTCTAAAGGAGATGGAATCTTGCCTGTTGCATGCAAAGTCACTACTATAGAGACTATGGGCAGAAGCACTTAACTGTGCAACATACATCCAAAACAGATCTCCCCATAGATATTTCATGGATAAGACCCCCTACGAGGCTTGGAGCGGCCTCAAACCGGAAGTGACCCACTTTCGCATTTTTGGTTCTTGTGCATGGGCCCAGATTCCCTCTGAAAAGAGGAAAGCACTTGATCCACAAAGAACTAAGTGAATTTTTGTTTGATATCCTGACGATGTGAAGGGATCTCATCTTATTGATCTTTCCATGGACCGGCTCATCATTGAGCATAGTGTCCAATTTGAGGAAAGTGTCTCGCATGTACCTCAACAACTGCATGCAGACACCTTCACTCTTCCACCTATCCAAGAGGATGAGAATGCACATGTCGACTCTTCTTCAGATGAGAGTTTTGATTCAGAGGACTTAGATGATTCAGATTTAGATTCAGAGTCAGTACATTTGGATGTTGAGTCAGAGCATCCAGATGCAGTTGTAGAGCCAGAGTAGAGGCCCAAGTGGGCACAAACTACTCTTCAGGATGTAGGGGATCTCGTCGGTGATCCAACCAATACTAGGAGGACTTGATCTGATTTTGAGGAGCCTCCTATTGCACTCACTTCCATTAAACCATTGCCTTCGAGGCATATTTTCTTGGTTCAGTCTTCAAATCCACAGTCTTATGGCGAGGCTGCTGGAAATCCCTTTTGGGAATCCACCATGCAGGAGGAGTACAACTCCCTCCTCGAGAACTAGACTTGGGATCTGGTTCCCCTTCCTTCTGGGAGGAAACTTGTTAGGTGCAGATGGGTCCACAAGACCAAGAGCACAACGAATGGACAAATGAGAAGATACAAAGTCGGGCTTGTCGCCAAAGGCTTTCAACAGGGTCATGGTATTGACTATGATGAAACCTTCTCTCCAATAGCAGATATGGATTCCATATGATTGGCACTTTCCATTGCAGTAGCTAAGGGATGGGAAGTCCATCATATGGATGTGAAGAATGCATTTCTTCACGGTGATCTCTCCGAGGAGATCTACATGGAGCAACCCTAGGGATTTATGCAGGACTCATCTTTGGTCTGTCGACGAAAGAAGTCATTTTATGGCCTCAAGCAAACTCTGAGGGCATGGTATGCCAATATGGAATCCTACCTGTTGTCACAGAACTTTGTATGTTATTAATCAGACCCGAATGTATACATGCTCAAGACAACTAATTCACTTCTACTTTTAGTATTGTATGTTGATGATTTGTTGATCACCAGTTGCTGCAGTCAAGAGGATTCTTCATGATAGATTTTTGATGATGGACATGGGTCCACTACACTTCTTCCTTGGACTTGAGATCAATCAAGATGCATCATGCATCAAACTGTCTCAAGCCAATTATGCACGAGATCTCCTTGAGAGATTTCACATGACAGACTGCAAGTCTTCTCCGACTCCTTTCCTATCAGGAGTCAAACTTGAGGATGGCGGGGAGACTCCACTGGTTGACAACACACTGTACAAACAGCTAGTGGGGAGCTTGTTGTATCTCACACACTCCAGACTAGACCTCTCATATGCAGTTGGTGCAGTTTCTAGGTTCATGCAGGAACCACATGAGCTACATTGGAAAGTTGCAAAGCGCATCCTTTGATACGTATAGGGCACCATCACCTTTGGGATTCATTATGCAACATACTCTACATTAGATCTCATTGGGTTTACTGATTCCAATTGGGCCGGCGATAACATTGATCGCAAGTCAACATATGGTTACTCACTTAGTCTTGGTTCTGGGCCTATCTATTGGTCAAGAAAGAAGCAAGATGCCATTTCTCTATCTTCAGCCGAGGCAGAGTACAGAGGGGTAGTTAACATAACCATTCAGGCTATGTGGCTACAACATTTTCTCACTAAATTGGGCATTCAGTTTCATCGGTCGATTGTCATCTGGTGTGACAACCAGAGCACTCTGAAGTTTTGCAGAGATCCAGATCAGAGGCAGCGGATGAAGCACATCGAGATCCACATGCACTACATCCGGGACATAGTACACGAGGGGATCATCGACTTATAGTTCTTTCCTTCAGCAAAATAGATGGAGAACATTTTCACCAAGACCTTCACTGAGCAGAAATTTCATTCTCTGCGAGGTCATCTTGGAGTGAAGGACATAGTTACCTAGCAAATGTAGTTCTTCTTTTTACATACATTGTACCTTGAGGGGGGGTTTTTCCCGTGAGGTTTTCCCTCTTTTCTCACTTTATTTTCAGTGTATGTTTTGTACTTGGGTACCTAACATGGCCTCGTTGTCGGGACCCAATCTTTATTTTCACCATCGTGATGTTCAGGGGGGGTGTTGGAGTTACTTCACACACACCTATGATTTATTTTTCCTAAGGTTATTCATTGTTTATTAGTCATAATTAGTCATTATCCAGTCTCCTATATTTTAGGGGAGAATATTCCACCCGAAGAATATTCTCTTTCAATTGACACTTCAGTTTGACTAGTTGAGTTGAGTTTAGATGCGACATTGATTTTGTCACCATGCAACATTTGGATCATCACCATGCTAATGCGCACTTGCCTTGGCATCATCGCCATATTGGCGCATTACCCTCAATTCCTTGATCTACTCCTCACTACTCTATGTTCATTTAGTTAACTGAAGACTAGCTAACTAGTTAACTCAGCTAGGTGGCAGTTCACTCCCATAATTGCCTGAGAGACTAGACTAGGTGGCAGTTCACTCCTGTAACTGTTGGTGTGTGTCCAGATCACTCTAGACCACCACTATGGCGCATTAGTTACTCACATATCATATATCTATTGTAAACTTTTCACTCTTTGAGTGTGGAATATTGTTAATGAGAATTCTTCCATTCTTTCTCTTTTGCTTCTTCTTTCTCGAATTCTCTCTGCAAATGTGTGTGGTATTTTCTAGCTAGATCTATTATGTGCAGGTTCAACACATTTACAAAAATTTAATACAAAATATTTTTAAAAACTTTAAAAACACCTAATAGATCATTTTAAAACATCAAAACCAAATATTAAAAAAAAAAAAACTTAAATAAAAATTCTATTTAAAAATAAATTTTAAATAAAACATTTATAAATAAAAAATAAAAATAAGTTTTCAAATGTTATTAAAAATCAAATTAATTAAAAATTTGAGTGGGCCTAGGGCATCGGGTTGTTTGGGCACGGTGGGTGCCAAGGGGGTGATGGCCGACATTTCCCCAACCCCCGTAGATTGAGTCGTAACCCCACGACACCACAACTTGGCCTTCCCCGAAGCCCATCATACAATTTTTTAAATTTTATTAATTTTTTTTTTAACTTTTGTTTTTATTTTATTAAATTTGTTTTGATAAGATTTTATTTTTATTTTTATTATATATATTTTTTTAATCGGTTTTGTTTTAGCTTTTTTTAGATTTTTTTTTTTACATTTTTAATATTTTTAATGATTCTTTTTTTTTAAATTATTGTTTTTGGAGGAAAGTTTAAATTGTTTTCATTTCTTTTTAATTATTTTTCTTTTTCACCTTGTTTTTTTAATTTTTTTTTTTTAATTTGGGTTTTGAATATATTTTTTCCTCATTTAAAAACTATATATATTTGCAATTTTATCTTTTCTATTTATTTATTTTTTAATGTAAATTAAAAAGAAAATAGTTGGTAAATAAATTTTCAAGTGACCATTTGGGGTCCAATTTTGGATTGTTTATTTGCATAGGGATCTATTGTCAAGGCCACAATTTCAATTAGGTCGTAAAGAACTATAATTTTAATGCTTAGAAAAAAAAAAAAAAACATTTTTCTTTAGGTAGCATTATTTTTTTTATTTAGGTGTTGATTTTAAGGTTTTTCGGCACATCTATATGAGGTCTTAAGACCATGCTTGAAAAATGTTGTAATTTTAACCTAGGATAGAAGAAATGGTGCTACCAGTAGCACCACTTTTTCATTCGGGGGTTGATTTTCATGTTTTTTTATGTAAAAATATGGGTTTTAAGGGCTAGAGTTCTCGTTAAGTCGGTAACTTTGTTAACTTAGAAATGTATGTGTATTGGCCCGGAATGCAAGAAGATGTAGCTTGGTATATTAGAGGAAGCATGCTTTGTTGTATCAACAAACCCAATAATAGAAATCAAGGTTCATACCATCCTTTACCCATACCCACTCAACCTTGGGAAAGCATTTCCATGGATTTTGTGTGTGGTTTTCCAACAACTAGGAAGTGAAATAACTATAAGTTTGTGCTAGTTGACAGGTTCTTTAAAGATGTGCATTCATATTCCTTGTAAAAAGACCATCAAAGGACAAGAAGCAACAAACATGTTCATTGAACAATTCTAGGTTCACTTTGGGATACCAAGGAGAATCATCTCATACAGGGATACTATATTTCTTAGTGCCTTTTGGAATACACTTTGGGAAAAGATGGACATTGGGTTGAATAGATCTACACCATATCATCCTTAGATAGATGGGCAAAGACAAGTAGTCAACATGACTTTGGTTCAACTTTTGAAGGGTTACAATAAAAAGAATCTGAAGACTTGGGATGAAAATCTGATTTACATTCAACACTCTTATAATAGAGCAGTCCATACTTCTACTAGTAAGTCCCATTTTGAGACTTGCTTTGGATATTTGTCACCTTCACCCTTAAATATTGTCTATGGATAGTAAGGAGGAGTGAGAGAAGATAACACATGAGAAGCATTGAAATTATATAAATGTGTTCAAAATATTAGGCAAATCCATTTGTAGCTATAGGAGAGGTTGAAGAAGTCACATGAAAGGTTTAAATCCCAACATGATCAACACATAATCGAGAAAACATTTAAGTTCGGAGGTAGGTTTTGATTGCAGTTGAAAAAGGAAATATTATAGGTTCTTAGTAATAATATTAAGCCTCTATAGTATGGCCCTTTTGAGGTATTGGAGAAGGTGGGTGATAACGCCTACAAACTTAGTCTACCACCATATGCATTTACTTAGTAGTGAATGTGGACAATATGAAACTCTATGATCCTTCCATGTTGGATCAATAAAGTGATGAGCATGTCCTACCTACTATAGAGGACTTAGCACCAGAATATCAGGAGGAGTTGGAAAAAGATACAGTTTTGTAGATGGATTCCAGAACTACCAAATAGAGGTAACATGGCCTTTGGCAGATTGGGTTGAAAGGATAACTTCTAGGAAATTAAAAATGGTGCTCCAAGGAGAAGGTAAAGGAAAAATTTCCTTGCCTCATTGAGTAAAATATTTTTAGGGCCAAATCCTCCCTAAATGGGGAGGTATGATCCATATTGGATTGTTATATAATTTTTCATCTATTTGGGTACTTTATAGTTGGAAAAATTGGAGGAATTGGCTTGTAGGGCCCATTTTAGTTGTTAGGGGCTAGTTTGAAGATTTGGGGTTTAGAACCTTCTAGATCCATTTTGAGGCATTGAACAACATTTTTGGGGGTCAAAAATTTGTGAGCATAGCTCTCAACCCATTAATGTTGTTCTACAAACTGAGACCTTTCCAATGGTGTGAAAATCACCTCAATCAGAGATCGTATGCAAAATTATGCCTCCCACACGTTGACCTACTTTGTTGACCACCATAGTACCAAGAAAATTCCATGGCATCCCCCATTACTCACACATGTGGGGATATCCATGTGTGGACTTTTAAAAATATTCTATAAGGTACACAACCTAACACTAATTGAGGGTTGAAACATGAAAAAAATCTAACCCTAGATGGCTATCAGGCTATGTTAAATATTGGACCACTAAGAGGAGAAAAGTATCCATTCTTTAGCATTTTACTTGTTCCATAGTTCATTAGAGAATCTAGGAGTGGGAGTTGAGAGCATGATAGGAGAGGGAGAATATTTTGTAGTAGCCAGTCAGGCCTTAGTGTCAAAGGACACTACACAATGAATGTCTCTTTGTATTTGCATTTTCATAACTGAATAAAAGAGAGAAGATCATAAGCCTAACCTTTTTGATGGGTTTTCTCCCATATTGGGTTTCCCAGGATACATCTTGTGTTCAATTGTATCGATGGTGTGTTCATTTWATTTTTCTTTCATTTTCATATTTAAGTTATTTTCATAAATTTGAGCAATAAGATAGTGCCAATAAATATGATATCTAACAAAATACACTTGTATAAGAAAATATTTGAGTATAATACAAGATCTAATGTGACAAAATATTCCAGTGGAATATCCATGACAATGTACCAATCATATTGGCATAAGAGAAGTTTTCTTTGGGGTATCTATGGGAAGTTGCAAGATCCAGAAGTTCGCTTAAGAAATAAGTTGTAGAACCCTAGCCATGGTGAATGAGTCCATTAATAAAAACTATATCAATGCAACATAAAATGGATTTGTGAGGCTAGAAGAGAAAATCATTGATATATCTCACAACATGGACCTCCTCATGGTGGGTCTAGATAACAATTTTAGACCTTTCATGGAGGTTGGTGGCTCTAAATTAGAAGTTGTATTGGATGAGAAACCTAGAGATAGTGAATCCCCAGAAAAAGGAGTCGAAAAAAATCCCAAGAAAAGGAAACCAAATTCCAATGCCATCACTCATTCACAAACTCTATTTAAAATGGAACCAGGGGTGGATATCAAGCCATGTCAATGTGAGATCAATGTTGTTAAGTTGAATCATTGGTTTTAATGGTTAGAAGTGTATTTCAATGTACATAATATGGATGAAGAAAATAAAATTTCATTTGCATGATTGGAACTAGAGGGCCATGCACTAATCTAGTGGGAAAGCCACACAAAGACACTTAGGCTAGAGGGTGATCCACTAGTAACTAAGTGGGAGGTGTTTAAAACCATCATTAAGTCCCAATTCTACGCTATTGGGTATGTATAGGACCAATGGATCTATTGGCATCACTTCAGGTAGAGGAAGGGTGAGAAGGTGCACGAGTAAACCACTAAGTTCGGGAAAATGTTTATCATGTTGCATATCTCTCCAAGAACCTACAAATACTCCTCGAGTATTTGGGGAATCTACATAGCCATTTGAAAAATCAAGTGATGCTCTTCAAAACAAGGACAAGTGATGAGGATTGTGTGCAAGTACAATACTCAGAGAACATAGGCCATAAGAAAGGAAAACCAAGTGGTTCTGTACAAAAACACCACCAAGACTCTTCCAAGGATGGGAAGAAGAAGGGGAAAGGAAAATATAAGAAAATGATAGCTACTGCATATCATTGCAAGGTTCCAAATCACCACTACAACCATTGTAACATTGATGTTCAAACCAAACATAAGTGTTGGAAGCTACATTCACCCCTGAATCCAAAGTACATTAAGAAGGATTCCAAGAAGAAGAATTTGTTGGGAATGGATTCAGAAAACTAGGTAGAAACCATCTTGAATGTGGATGAGAAGATTGTCTCCACATCAATGCATAAGGAGGTGAATATGAGTAGCCTTCATCATAAGGAAGAGAAGGAGATGGCATAATTATTCCATATTAAAATATGGGTCAAAAATACGAAGTTGGATGCTCTATTCGATCTTAATTCATGGGCCAACCTCATAGTAGACGATCTAGTCATCAAGATTGGGTTGTAGGTTCATGATCATCAAATCCCATATCCATTTGGATGGGTGAATAAGGATGTATATACCAAAGTCACAAAATAGTGTAAGATCAAGTTTGTTATAAGTGTTTGTTTTATTGATGAAGTAGAGTTAGATGTAGTACTCCTTGATCTGTGTGGTTTAGCATTTGGAAGCCCCTATATGTATATGAGGGATGTGACCTTCATGCAAAGAGAAAACCAGTACAACCTAATCAAGGATGGGAAATATTACACCATCAATTCACAAAAATATAAATCAAATATATCTCTGGTAAGTGCCAACCAAGCCAAACAAGTTGATTAGTTCTAGTCAGAAGCATGTATTACATTTCTTAAGAGAGAATCAGCCAGGGGAGGAATTGGTAATATTAAAGGAATCCCTAGAGGGATCTACCAAAGATTAGAAAACATAGTTTGAGGAGTTTTTGAAGGTGTAAAAAGGAGAGTTACAAGAGCCTAAAGGGTTGCCACCTAAGAGGGAAGTGGAGCAGAAGATATAGTTGATTTCTGACTCCCCATTACCAAATATTGGGTTGTATAGAAAGTTTCTTCTAGAATTAGATGAAGTGAAGAAATAGTTGCAACAGTTGTTGGAGCAGGGAGTAATTTGACCAATCATTTCACATTGTGGATCACCTATCATAATAATACCCAAGAAGGATGGGACTTAGTGAATCTGTATCGAATATAGATATTTGAACAAGATCATACTAAAAAATCAATACCCCCATCATAGGATCAAGGATTTTCTAGATTATTTGCAGCATGCCAAGTACTTCACCAAGTTGGATCTCAAATTGGGATACCACTAGGTATGTGTTAAATAAGAAGACACCTGAAAGAATTCCTTCAAGATAATTCAAGGTCTATATGAATGTATGGACATGCCTTTTGGTTTAGGTAATGCACCAATTACATTTATGTAGTTAATGAATGATGTATTACATCCCTATTTAGATTATTTTTTAATAGTGTATCTTGATGACATATTAGATTATAGCTCTACTTGGGAGGATCACATATCACATCTTATGTAGGCGTCTGTGACTCTAAAAAAACATCAATTGTCAGTGAATATCAAGAAATGTGAGTTTTCTCAGCAATAATTAGTGTATTTAGGGTACGCTATCGGTGGAGGGGAACTCAAGATAGACCCCACAAAGATGGAAGACATCATAAAGTGGTTGGTTCCTACTAATTTCACTGAAGTTAGGATATTTCTTGGGGAAACGCAATACCTATGAAAGTTCATAGAATCCTTTTCAATGGTAGTTGCACCAATCTATTTTATAATAGACAATGTTAAGAGTTTCAAGTGGGGAAAGAATCAACGGAAATATTTTGATGAACTAAAACAAAAGATAAATCAAGCACCACTTTTTGGCTTGCCTAACTTGCAGAAGCCCTTCTAATTGGAGACAAATGCGAGTGGATATGCTATGGGAGAAATCCTGATGCAGGAAGGTAAACCAACATTCTATCATTTTGAATTGTTTCATGGGGGAGTCCTAAACTACCCTACATGTGATATGGAACTCTATGCCCTCATTCAATTTATTAAGAAGTGGAAACACTATCTAATGGGTAAGGAAACCATTATCCACAGTATTCACTAGCCACTACACTGTTTGTAGGCCTAAAGTAAGATTCAACAAACCAAGCATTACAAGCAGATGGCGTTTTTGCAGCAATTTCGTCTAGTCATCAAATATGAGAAGGGAAGCACTAAGATGTTGGTGGAAATTCTTTCAAGGCCACCCACATCCAAGATTATATATTTTGGAACTCTTATGCACATGGATCCTTTTACCCATGATGCATAAAAAAAGGTATACATAGAAGATACAAACTTCAAAGAGGTGTTTCAGCAGTTACGGGTCCAAATTCATGTAGAATAAGGTGACGGTAAGGCTAACTATCATCTCCAAATGGGTTGCTCTACAAGCTAGATAAGCTCTATGTTCCTAAAGGTGAAATATTGCAACTTATCAAAGAGGCTCACACCTGCAAGGTTGTTGTACATTTTGGTGTTGGGAAGACAATTGCCAACATACAAAGGTATGTGTATTATCTCAGAATGCAAGAAAATATAGCTCGATATATTAGTGGATGCATGATTTATTCTACCAGCAAGCCCGGTAATAAAAAGAAAGGTTTTTACCATCCTTTACTTATACCCACTCAACCTTCAAAAAGAATTTTCATGGATTTTTTTGGTGGTTTTCTAACAACTATGAATGGACATGACTATATTTTTGTGGTAGTTGAGAGGTTCAACAAGATGTGCATTCTCATTCCTTGTAAAAAGGCCATCAAAGGACAAGAAGAAACAAACATGTTCATTGAATAGGTTTGGGTGCACTTTGGGATACCAAGGAGCAACATATCAGACAGGGATACCAGATTTCTCAATGCCCTTTGGACTACACTTTGGGAAATGATGGACACAAAGTTGAAGATATCTATAACATTCCATCTACAAACAAATGGGTAGACACAAGTAGTTAACATGACTTTGGTTCAAATTTTGAGGGGTTATAACGAGAAGCATCCAAATACTTGGGATGAAAATTCAATCTACATTCAATGCTCATATAACGTAATAGTCCATACTTATATTTCTAAGTCCCCTCTTGAGACTTGTTGTGGATATTTGTTAAATTTACCCTTGGATGTTGTATATGGATAACAAGGAGGAGTGAGGGAAGACATAATAGGAGAAGCGTTGAAATAAGAGAAATTTATTGGAAAGATTAGGCAAATCCATTTTCAAGTACAGGAAATGCCAAACAAGTTGCAAGAAAGTATAATGCCTAAGATGATGAGAACAAAGCCGAGAAAAAATTTAAGGTGGGAGATAGAGTTTGATCAATATGAACAAGGAAAGAATACAAGGTCCTAGTAAAAATATTAAGGTGTTTTCATATGGTCCTTTTGAGGAATTGGAGAAGCTGGGTGATAATGCCTACAGACTTAGTCTACCCCCATACATGCACATTTACTCAATAGTGAATGTGGAAAATATGAAACTCCATGAACCTTCCATGTTGAATCAGGAAATTGGGTTGTAAGTCCTAACTACTATATAAGACATAGCACCAAAAGCTCAAATTGAGTTGGCAAAAGATACAGTTTTGTACAAGAAGTCTAGAACTATCAAATAGGGGTAGCATGACCTTTGACAAATCAGGTTGAAAGGACAACTTCCAGGCAATGAAAAATGGTACTCTAAGGAGAAGGTCGAGGAAGAATTTACTCACCTCATCTATTAAATTATTTTGGGGACCAAAAGCCCCCTTAAATGGGGACTAAAATCCTCCATTTTAGTGGCAGGTTCTAGTTTGTAATTTATGGTCTGGAACCTTCCAAATCCATTTTGAAGCATCAAATGGTATTTTTAGGGATCAAAACTTTGTGAGCATGGCTCCCAATTCCTTGATATTTCTATACACAACAAGACCTTTCCAACAGTGTGAAAATCACCTCAATCGAGGCTCGTATGCGGAAGTTATGCCTCCCAAAATTTGACCTACCTTATTGACCATCATGGTACCGAGTTGATGCCACATTAGCTACCATTACTCACACATGTGGGGATAGCCATGTGTGTACTTTCAGGAATATTCTAAAAGGTCCAAAACCTAACATTAATTGAGGGTTTAGACATAAAAAAAATTACCCTAGATATCTATCAAGCTATGTTAAATATTGGGTCGCTAGGAGGAGAAAGGGTTCCATTTTTTAGAAATGTACTTGTTCCATAATTGAGTAGAGAATCTAGGAGTGGTATTTTAGAGCATAACAAAGAAGGAATAAGATTATGTAGCAGTCATTCATGTCACAGTGTCAAAGGCTACTCCATAATGAGTGCCTCTTTCTTTGCATTTGCATGTTCATAACTAAAGAGAGAAGAGTAGAGCATAGGCCTCACCTTATAGCTAGTTTTTATCCTAGTTTGGGATTCCCAAGACACATCTTGTGTTCAATTGTTTAGATGGTGTGTTCATTTGTTGTTTTTTCATTTTCATATTTCAACTATTTTCATAAATTTGAGCAATAAGCTAGTGCTAATAAATCTAATATCTAAGGAAATAAACCGACATAATACAATATTTTAGTATTAGAAGATCTGTTGTGATAAATTGTTCCATTGGAATATCTATGATAGTTTACATATCATATTGGTATGAGAGAATTTTTCTTTAGTGTATTTTTGCGAAGTTGCAAGATCTAGGAATTGGATTAGGAAGGAAGTCACGAAACCCTAGCTATGACATATAAGTCCATTAATAACAACCCTTGGGATATAGTAGAAGAGAGATTTGCAAGGATGGAAGAGTGAGTCTCTTATATCTCTCGCAACATGGCCCTCCTCATGGAAACCCTAGTGAAAAAGTTCATACCTTTTGGGGAGGTTGGTGGCTCTAACTAAAAAGTTGGATTGGATGAGAAACTGGGAGATAGTGAAGACCCAAAAAAGGAGTAAAAAAAGATCCTGAGAAAGAGAGCCCAAATTCCAGTGCCATCACTCCTTCACAATCTCTATCTAAAATGGAAGAAAATGTGAATATCAAGCACTATCAAGGTGAGATAAATGTTTCTAAGTTTAATCATTGGTTGCATTAGTTAGAAGTGTATTTCAGTGTCCATAACATAGATGAAGAGAATAAATTTTCATTTTCCTGATTGAAACTAGAGGGTCATGCAATAACCTGGTTGGAAAGCCACATAAAGACACTTAGGATAAAAGGTTATCCACCAGTAACTAAGTATGAAGTGTTTAAAACCATCATCAAGTCTCAATTCCACCCTATTGGGTATGTAGATGACTAATGGATCCATTAGCATCACTTCAGGAAGAAGAAAGGTTAGACTATGAAAGAGTACATCATTGATTTCAAGAAGATGGTGATCATGTTGGGTATATTTCCAAAGAACCCATATGTACTCCTCAAGTATCTGGGGGGGTCTACATAGTCATTTACAAAAGAAAATTATCCTCTTCTAAACAATGATTGTTTATGAGGCCTGTGTGCAAGAACAATACTTGGAGAACATAGGCCATAAGAAATGTTATCCAAGTGGCTCTAATAAAAAAGATCGCCAAGACTCTTCCCAGGAGGGGAAGAAGAAGTGGAAAGGAAAATACAAGAAAATGACAGCTACAACACCTCAATAAAAGGATCTAAACAACCATTCTAATATTTATGGTCACACCAAAGATCATTTTTGGAAGCTGCATCTAGAGTTGAATCAAAATCATTGTAAGAAGGATGCCAGGAAGAAGAACCTGATAAGGCATGGATAAGGGAAACTGGGTAGAAATAAGCTCGAATGTGGATGAGAAGGTTTTCTAGAATTCAATACAAAAGGAGGTGAATCTTAGTATACTTCATTATGAGGAAGAGAAGGAGATGAAAAAACTCGTCCATATTAAGATCCAGGTCAAAAACACCAAGTTAGATTCTCTATTCAATTTTGGATCACAAACCAAACTTATAGAAGATTGTCTTGTCAACAAGATTGGGTTAGAGGTCCATGGTAATCCAATCCCATATCCATTGGGATGGGTGAATAAGGATGCAGAGATCAAAGTCACTAAATAGTGTAAGCTCATTATAAGCATGGATGATTTTAAGGATGGAAATATATTTTAAAATGTAGAAATCTTGGTGAATCTTACTAATCCTTCATATGCCAACTATAAAATGTTTGGCAATATTTTTTGTAAAAATATTCAAATTTCTTAGGATTTTATATAGTTGGTATAAAATTTTGGCAATTTTTTAGGTAAAATAATTTTATCCTATAGAATTTGGGCGAATCATTTTTAGAATAGCTAATTTTATTTTAGGTAAAACCATGGAAAACTAGCCCATGAGTGAAATTTAGCCCCTAAAATCATCCTTGAAATTAATAAGTGTAGTTTTTATTGATGAAGTGGCATTAGATGTAGTAGCCCTTGTCATGTGTGGTGTAGTGTGTGAAATCCCCTACTGTTTGAAAATGATATCCCATATGTTGTACTGCAAAATCCCATCAATTCTTAAATAAAAGAGTGAAGAGAGATTTAACTGAATAATTCGTAAGGACAAAGACTTGCTAATGTTTTACAAATAGGGTAGCAAGCTAATTGGGCTTCATTGTGGGGAAAAATCCATAGTTAAATGCACTTGAGCCAAATTCTTGAGATGGGTGACCTCCCGGGAAGTCTTGGTTACCAAGTGCAAACCTTGGAGGTGAAGATTGATGCTATGAGATTCATTTTGCTAGTTCCAATCCCACTTGTTGATCCCTATGAGCATCACCCAATGAAATGATTGCTAAGTGGATTATTCAAAATAATGGGAAATAGGTCAGTTTCAACTAATACTCATGGAAATGGGTCATAGATTAATGAATTTCTCTATGTAGATATCCTAAAAATGATATCTCATATGTTGGATTGTGGAAGCCCCTTGATGCCTAAATAAAAGAGTGAAGGGAGGTATAATTGAATAGTTCATATGGCATAAGACTTCCTAAGGTTTTGCAAATGGGGTAGCAACCTAAATGTGGTTGATTGTGAGGGAAAATCCACATTTAAGCATGCTTGAGCCAGAGTCTTGGGATGGGTGACCTCCTAGGAATTCCTAGTTATCAAGTGAAAACCTAGGAGGTGATGATTGATGATATGGGATTCATTTTTCTAGTTTCAATCCTACTTGTTCACCCATGCAAGCATCACCCAATGCAATGATTGCTAAGTGGATTATTCAAAATCGTAATAAATTGGTTTTTCGTGACTAAATCATGGATATGGATCATAAATTAATGACTTACTCTACGCAGATAATACCGAACATGATATCTCATATGTTGGACTATGGAATCCCCTCAAAGTTTTATGATTTTAAAGTCCTGACCGTGGATAAGAAAACCCTTGCAGACTGAATTAAAATATAAAATCAGATTTTTTATCACGTGAAGAGTATATAGAAATCAAGATTGAGAAACAAATCAATGCCAAGGAGACGTCTATAGGTTCAGTTGAAGGTCCATCAATGGCTATTGAAGAAGCAACATTTCAGTGAAAGGATGTTGACACACTAGTGAATACAAACATATCAAAGATCAACAAGAAAACACAAAAAAACATGAGATTATAATTTTGATATCATGAAGTGAAAGGATGTTGACACACTAGTGAATACAAACATATCAAAGATCAACATGAAAACACAAAAAAACATGAGATTATAATTTTGATATCATGAAGTGAAAGGATGTTGACACAATAGTGAATACAAACATATCAAAGATCAACATGAAAACACAAAAAAACATGAGATTATAATTTTGATATCATGAAGGATCAACTTACTGAGATATTGTATCAATGCCTAAATTATAAAAGTAGTAGCAGACAAGGATCAATGTACTAATGTCCAAATTTACCTAACCAAAATCAAGATTTTAATTACATACCTAATGTTGGGTATATGTTATATTCTTTGCACATAGTAAAATGGGATGGGGGGCATAAGGTGGGCCCAAAGGGCCCTATAAATTAGGCCCAAAAGGCCCCGTAATCATGCCCGAAGGGCCTTGTAATAATTTCTGAAGGGCGTCTTCGAACAAAAAATCATCGATAGGATTTTATCGAGCAACTTTTCTCGGTATGGTTATCTCCTTTAGCGGTTTTCTGGCACACGGTTTTTTGGTCCCTAGTAATGTAATTTTAATAAAGGAACTATGGTTGAGTTCTAATCCAAGTTTAATGGATTATAGGTTTTTGGATGTCGTTGGATCATATATATATATAAACATGAATATGATGAATAAGGATTAGAGGTGCGACTCTAAACAGGTTGTTGGTTTTCCCTGTTTAGGTTTCGAGGTTAAATCTCTATGTATATGTGTGAATGCAATTGTGTTCTTTTCTGTTTAAAACTTCTGTGTGTGTATTGCATTACTATAAATGGTTTAAAACCTACATTTGGTAAAGGGTTTGTATCAAGTCTATGAAAAACCTCGTTACAGTGGGATCTATGGGGTATCGATTCTTGTGGTGAAAAGAAATGGCTAGCAGTTAAAAGATAAAGATAAAAAAATTAATGGGAAACATTTTGAGATGTGAAATCTCAAGATGGAATATCTATTGGTAGACAAATATCAATGGGTTGTTGTAGATCTAGGAACTGCACCTACAATAATGGTAGTAGAAGATTGGGAAAATTTGGATCAGAAGGCAAATAATACAATTTGATTATGTCTCTTGGATTCATTTATATCAATCTAAGTCCCTAGTAAAAAAATTGTTCTTGCAGAATAAGTTGAACAAACTAAGGGTGAAAGATGGAATCTCAATGAAAAAGCATTTGAATGCCTTCAATACTATGCTAAGTCAGTTATTGTTTGTTGATATTAATATTTATGATGAATATAAATTTATCAGTTTATTGTGCTCTTTACCAGACTCATGGGATATTTTGGTTGTGGCCATAGGGAGTAATGCAACTACTTAAGTTTCGATGATGTGGTATCATCCTTGTTGTCGGAGGAGATGAGGCAGAAAAATGTGGAACATCAGAGAAAATATCCCTTATTTGTAAGAGGATGTTCCCAGGAAAGAAATAAAAACAAGTCCTCAAGTGGGAGATCTTAATCTAGAGGTAGATCTAAATCTCCAAGAAAATTTGTAAAGGTATGTTGGAGATGTGGAAAAGAAGGGAATTACAAGAAACAATATAGATCAAAAAGTGTCGAGAGAGGGAAGGGATTTGATGATGCCCCTTCTACAGAAGCAAAACCCTTTGCAGATGAATGAGGGGATGTGTAATTGGCTTCTTCAAGAACACATGTAGATCATGAGGCATGGTTGGTTGACTCAGGTGCATCCTTTATGTTAACACCTATTATGTTCCACCTAGTTTTATCCCTCATTCATTCCTAATTTGTATTTAAATTTTTATATAGGTTATTAAAATATTTAGCATTTTGTTAAAGGTTTAATAGCTTACCTTAAGGGGTTTTAAAAGAATGCTAGGGTGAATGAATGAGATGGAATTTTATTTTTTGAAAGGGGGACATAAGGAATTATAAACATGTTCAAAAGATTACTTGATGACATCAAATGGTTTCAAGTCTTTTCATTTGAATCATTAGTCATGCCATACTTATGCATCATGATTATTTAACTTCATGAGTTGTATATTCAAAGCCTAATCCACTCAAGAGTGAAAAAGAAAAATTGGGTTGGGTGCTACAGGAACTGCCACATGTCCAGATTCATGATCATTTTTAGCACTTTGGTCAGTCATGGAAGATGTGGATCGTATTACAAAGCTCATGAGTAAGAAAAATATGTTAGCAAAGTACTCGTCGTTATACTTAGCATGAAAAGTGGGATGTGTCATCATTTGTACATGTTAGTTGTCTAGGAAGTTACACGGATCAATTGTCTTATTCAATGTGTTTTCAAAACTGGCGCCTTGTTCGTTATCTACAACAGTGAATTTATTTGAATTGGCCCCTACAGAGCTAACAAATCTCCTTGAATCTCGTTGCATAGTAGACAGATCCATGTTTTATAGCCAAGAGTCTAGTATTTTGGTCACAACCACGCTTATGGGAAAGGGAGGACACATGAACAGGAAATAACTCGAAGGGAGCGAAGTCATGGAGGCTTACAAAAATACCTAAATCATTTTTGATCGGGCAGGGTGGTATTGCTTCTACACTAAACTGGATGGTCATCATTATGCTACAACCAAGGTTTTGAATGAGAGTTTTAATGGACAATGGGCCCGAGTTGGAAACTTGGCCATGCAAATTACTAAAGAATCCATAGATGTAGTGTGCAACCTCCCTACTAATGGCGAAAGATGATTTAAGAATAAATTGATCACAAGTGGAGACGTTCATCAGTTTTTAAAACCTGAACACAAAGATCCTAATTGGTCTAAGGGCATCCTCCGGGATTGGATTGTTGATGAGTGGATGGAAGCATTATTCATTCTTAAGAGGTTCATCAGTTGTGATGGGAGTTATTCTATCGTATTCTTATTCCACCTATGATTTCTGCTTCATCTAGCAGGGATTAAGAGGACGAATTTAAATTACTATTTATTACGGGATCTCAACAAGATGGCTATGAGAGTTCAAGTGAACCCCAAGACTCCTCCTCACAAAATTTTTCATCAAGGTTTGATTAAGGTGCTTGTTAAGGCCGAATTAGGAAATTTGCAGAAGACTTGGGATCAGTTCTTGGTCTAGTCAGGGTATGAGAAGGAAAAGCATGCCTTTGCTTCTCAATCACATGGAAATATTGTTAATCTGAATCAAGAAACTCCAGCTAATGTTGGTCAATCCACTCCTGCAAAGAAGGGTAAATGAGCAACATGTTTCGAGACTCCAGACGAGCCTGTAGAAGCTACATCAGTTAGCCAGTGAACAGAGGCAAGGTCTTCTCACAAATTAGGTGGAGGTAAGCACCCTTTCCCTTTTGCACATAAAACTTATTAGAAAAGGGTTAAAACGATAAAAGAACCTAAGGTTTCAATGGAGGACCAAAAACCTGTAAAAAAAGAAAAAAATCTTGAAGATCTTCTACATTTTAAGGATCCTATCCCAGAGGTCAATCCTCATGCCTCAAGTTCCTATGATGATGATGCCTCTAGGTATCGAATTTTAGTAAGAAAACGAAACACACTGCCTTAAAACAAGTTCAGGTTGAAGTCTAAGACAACGAATAAACCTGTGATCTCAAAGAAGGTTATCATCATTGATGAGGAATCTGTCAAACCCACTATAAAGACATATACAAGGAATAAAACTCATGTCGCTAAGCATATGAATAATAAATCCAAGAAGGGTGATTTGATTTTACATAAAAAGACAATAATTGGGAAAAACAAATTTATTATCATGAAACAAAGTAAGAAAAATATGAAAATCCCAAACCCTAAGATTGGATCTTAAGGGTGATATTAAACGTATTCAAACTCCATCCCAATCTAAGTGGACCAGGAAGAATAGCTTAGAATTGTTGCATAAGAATCCTCCTCCATCCTGCATAGAAAAATGTCAATTTAAAAATATCACTTCCAGGATAAATCATTTTTTTGAGATTTAAAGTAATGAAGGATGGGAAAAATATTTTGGTTCCTTATGTAAAAGGTATCATGCTCCTTTTTGGTCATTTCCAACTATAAATCAGATAGTGAAAAGGGTTTAATACATGCAAGACTAGTTTTTGAAAAGTCACTACAGGAAGTTCCTACAATCGTTACACGAGGAAATGAAGGCTCTACCAGAACACCTATAACAACCAATTTTGTTGTTGTTCGCACCCAGTTTCAGATTTTTCATTAGGGGAAGGCTATGAATTATGTAGGAATGTGATGGATCATGTTTTAAATCCATGAAATTTTTTTGTGGAGAAAAATCAAATTGTATTGAGATATGAAGATTGATCTAGATCAACCACCTATGTTGAGTTGTCAAAGGACTAGTTTCAAGTGGAGCTTTGAAGATCGAAGATATCTGGGAAAAGATATGGATAAATCATCAGTGTCATCATTCTAATGCAAATCAAGTCAAATCAAGAAGATGTATGCAAGGCTTTTGCCTTGATGATAGGATATTTTTGTAAATTGTTATGATTTGGTATATCAACAGTTAGGAACTGAATTTCATTTTGATTTTTTGTAGAGATTTTCTTTGAGGTGTCCTTGATTCTCAGGATTGGCCCCATGTACATGTAACTTATTTTGAAACTCTATATATTGGATAATATAGATGAAGAAAGGGTTGGATCCATGTTTTCCTTAAAGATTTTATCATATACAAGTGTTTGGATCAACCTTATATGTGTAAAGATTTTAGTGGTTAATGAAGTTGATGTGTATTATTCTCTTTTGTTTATCATTTCTAATTCTCCATCTTGAACACATTATTACTATTATATGATTATATAGTTGTATGTATGTGTTGAGAGGGTTTATCTAATCTTATAGTTCAATATTCACCACATGCGTGCTTAAGATCCTTTAAATATGGTTCAGAAAGGATTTCTGAGTTTGATATTTGTTCTTCTATTGGTTAATTATATCAAAGAACAGATTTCTCTTTTATGATTATCAGTCTTGTTGCACTTCTCATTCTTCAACACATAACCTACTCTCACTTGGCTCAACTAGTGGTTTTGTTTACCTGATTTGTTGCACATAGAGAAGAGATCTTGACAACTTATCCTTTAAGCCCCCTTAAGATCAAGAGTGTGATCCTTCCAACTCTTAAAATTAGTTTTGTTTTAAAATTTTGAAATAAGATGTGCTAGGATTATTCCTAAAGCAGTCTAAGGACAACTTCTAGCACTAACATATTTTGGCATCATTTTCGAGGATGAAACGATGATATTTTCTCTGGGTAAAACGACATGATACAGATCTAGTTGTAGATGGTGAAACTATAACTAGGCACAATTGAATGCATATCTTTTCACCTGGTGAATCCACATTAGACACTTTGGATCCGAAGAAAAAGGGGCTAGAGCCCGTCCAAAATCCCCCAATGTGCTTGTTTTTTTAGATCCTGAGAAGATCCTCAGAGTGCCCGGTTTTCTCCCATATTGGGTTTCCCAGGATACATCTTGTGTTCAATTGTATCAATGGTGTGTTCATTTTATTTTTCTTTCATTTTCATATTTAAGTTATTTTCATAAATTTGAGCAATAATCTAGTGCCAATAAATATGATATCTAACAAAATACACTTGTATAAGAAAATATTTGAGTATAATACAAGATCTAATGTGACAAAATATTCCAGTAGAATATCCTCGACAATGTACCAATCATATTGGTATAAGAGAAGTTTTTTTGGGGGTATTTATGGGAAGTTGCAAGATCCAGGAGTTGGCTTAAGAAATAAGTTGTAGAACCCTAGCCATGGTGAATGAGTCCATTAATAAAAACTCTATCAATGTAACATAAAATGGATTTGTGAGGCTAGAAGACAAAATCATTGATATATCTCACAACATGGACCTCCTCATGGTGGGTCTAGATAAAAATTTTAGACCTTTCATGGAGGTTGGTGGCTCTAAATTAGAAGTTGGATTGGATGAGAAACCTCGAGATAGTGAAGACCCAGAAAAAGGAGTCAAAAAAAATACCAAGAAAGAGAAACCAATTTCCAATGCCATCACTCATTCACAAACTCTATTTAAAATGGAAGCAAGGGTGGATATCAAGCCATGTCAATGTGAGATCAATGTTGTTAAGTTGAATCATTGGTTGTAATGGTTAGAAGTGCATTTCAATGTACACAATATGGATGAAGAGAAAAAAATTCCATTTGCATGATTGAAACTAGTGGGTCATGCACTAATCTAGTGGGAAAGCCACACAAGGACACTTAGGCTAGAGGGTGATCCACTAGTAACTAAGTGGGAGGTGTTTAAAACCCTCATCAAGTCCCAATTCTATCCTATTGGGTATGTATAGGACCAATGGATCTATTGGCATCACTTCAGATAGAGAAAGAGTGAGAATGTGCATGAGTAAACCATTAAGTTCGAGAAAATGGTTATCAAGTTGTGTATCTCTCCAAGAACCTACAAATACTCCTTGAGTATTTGGGGAATCTGCATATCCATTTGAAAAATCAAGTGATGCTCTTCAAAAAAAGGATCGGTGATGAGGATTGTGTGAAATTACAATACTCAGAGAACATAGGCCATAATAAAGGAAAACCAGGTGGTTATAAACAAAAACACCACCAAGACTCTTCCAAGGAGGGGAAGAAGAAGTGGAAAGGAAAAGATAAGAAAATGATAGTTATTGCATATCATTGCAAGGTTCCAAATAACCACTACAACCATTGTAAGATTAATGTTCAAACCAAAGATAAGTGTTGGAAGCTACATTCATCCCTGAATCCAAAGTAAATTAAGAAGGATTCCAAGAAGAAGAATTTGTTGGGAATGGATTTGGGAAACTAGGTAGAAAGCAACTTGAATGTGGATGAGAAGATTGTCTTCACTTCAGTGCAGAAGGAGGTGAATATGAGTAGCCGTCATCATAAGGAAGAGAAGGAGATGACAAAATTCTTCCATATTAAGATCTGGGTCAAAAATACGAAGTTAGATGCTCTATTCGATCCTAATACATGAACCAAATTCATAGTAGATGATCTAGTCATCAAGCTTGGGTTGTAGGTTCATGATCATCAGAGCCCATATCCATTTGGATGGGTGAATAAGGATGTAGATACCAAAGTCACAAAACAATGTAAGATAAAGTTTTCTATAAGTGTGTGTTTTATTGATGAAGTAGAGTTAGATGTAGTACCCCTTGATCTGCGTGGTTTAGTGTTTGGAAGCCCCTATATGTATATGAGGGATGTGATCTTCATGCAAAGAGAAAACTAGTACAACCTAATCAAGGATGGGAAGTACTACATCATCAATTCACAAAATGATAAATCAAATATATCTTTGGTAAGTGCCAACCAAGACAAACAAGTTGATTAGTTCTAGTTAGAAGCATGTATTACATTTCTTAAGAGATAATCAACTAGGGGAGGAATCAGTAATATTAAAGGAATCCCTAGAGGGATCTACCAAAGATTAGAAAAGATAGTTCGAGGAGTTGTTGAAGGTGTACAAAGGAGTTTTCCAAGAGCCTAAAGGGTTTCCACCTAAGAGAGAAGTGGAGCACAAGATAAAGTTGATGCCTGACTCACCATTACCAAATATTGGGTTGTATAGAAGTTTTTTCTATCATTAGATGAAGTGAAGAAATAGTTGCAACAGTTGTTGGAGCAGGGAGTAATTTGACCAATCACTTGACATTATGGATCACCTATCATCATAGTACCCAAGAAGGATTGGACTTAGTGAATGTGTATCGACTATAGAAATTTGAGCAATATCATACTCAAGAATCAATACCACCATCCTAGGATCAAGGATTTTTTAGATTAGTTGCAACATGCCAAGTACTTCACCAAGTCGGATCTCAAATTGGGATACCACTAGGTATGTGCTGAAGAAGAAGACACCTGAAAGACTTCCTTCAAGATAAGGCAAGGTCTATATGAATGTATGGCCATGCGTATTACCCTTCCCCTACGGTTTTAAGGTTTTATTTTTCTCTTTGGTTTTCAGGTATAGCCTACCTCTAAGCTAATGCTCTTTTAAAGGTTGGTTGAATCAACTAAAGGTTTGATCGATTCGTTAAAGGTTGGCAGAAAGAATTTTAGGTAATGCACCAACTACATTTATGTAGTTAATGAATGATGTATTACATCCCTATTTAGATTCTTTTTTGATATTGTATTTGGATGACATATTGGTTTATAGCTCTACTTGGGAGGATCACATATCACATCTCATGTAGGTGTTTGTGACTATAAAAATCATCAGTTGTCAGTAAATATCAATAAATGTGAGTTTTCTCAGCAATCATTAGTGTATTTAGGGTATGCTATCGGTGGAGGGTAACTCAAGATAGACCCCACGAAGATGGAAGCCATCATCAAGTGGTTGGTTCCTAATAATTTCACTAAAGTTAGGATCTTTCTTGGGGAAACGTAATACCTATGAAAGTTCATAGAATCCTTTTCAATGGTAGTTGCACCAATCTATGTTATAATAGACAATGGTAAGAGTTTACAGTGGGGAAAGAATCAATGGAAATATTTTGATGAACTAAAACAAAAGATCAATCAAGCACCACTTCTTGCATTACCTAACTTGCAGAAGCCCTTCTAATTGGAGGCAAATGCGAGTGGATATACTATGGGAGCAATCCTGATGCAGGAAGGTAAGTTGACATTCTATCATTTTGAATTGTTTCATGGGGGAGTCCTAAACTACCCTACATGTGATTAGGAACTCTATGCCCTTGTTCAAGTTATTAAGAAGTGTAATCACTATATAATGGGTAAGGAAACCATTATCCACATTAATCCACATTCAATGCTCTTATAACGTAGCAGTCTATACTTATATTTGTAAATCCCCTTTTGAGACTTGTTGTGGATATTTGTTAAATTTACCCTTGGATTTTGTCTATGGATAGCAAGGAGGAGTGAGGGAAGACATAATAGGAGAAGCGTTGAAATAAGCGAAATTTATTGGAAAGATTAGGCAAATCCATTTTCAAGTACAGGAAATGCTAAAGAAGTTGCAAGAAAGTATAAGGCCTAAGATGATCAGCACAAAGCCGAGAAAAAATTTAAGGTGGGAGATAGAGTTTGATCAAGATGAACAAGGAAAGAATACAAGGTCCTAGTAAAAATATTAAGGTGCTTTCATATGGTCCTTTTGAGGAATTGGAGAAGGTGGGTCATAATGCCTACAGACTCAGTCTACCCCCATACATGCACATTTACTCAATAGTGAATGTGGAAAATATGAAAATCCATAAGCCTTCCATGTTGAATCAGGAAATTGGGTTGTAAGTACTAACTACTATATAAGACATAGCACCAAAAGCTCATGCTGAATTGGCAAAAGATACAGTTTTGTACAAGAAGTCTAGAACTACCAAATAGGGGTAGCATGACCTTTGATAGATCATGTTGAAAGGACAACTTCCAAGCAATGAAAAATGGTACTCTAAGGAGAAGGTCGAGGAAAAATTTCCTCACCTCAACTAGTAAAATATTTTGGGGACCAAAACCCCTCCTAAATTCAGACTAAAATCCTCCATTTTAGTGGCAGGTCCTAGTTTGTAATTTATGGTATGGAACCTTCCAAATACATTTTGGAGTATCGGATGCTATTTTTAGGGATCAAAATTTTGTGAGAATGGCTCCCAATTCCTTGATATTTCTATACACACCAAGACCTTTCCAACATTGTAAAAATCACCTCAATCGAAGCTCGTATGCGGAAGTTATGCCTCCAGAAATTTGACCTACCTTATTGACCACCATGGTACCGAGTTGATGCCACATTATCCCCCATTAATTGCACATGTGGGGATAGCCACATGTGTACTTTCAGGAATATTCTAAAAGGTCCAAAACCTAACACTAATTGAGGTTTTATACATACAAAAAAACTAATCCTAGATATCTATCAAGCTATGTTAAATATTGGGTCACTAGGAGGAGAAAGGGTTCCATTTTTTAAAACTGTACTTGTTCCATAATTTTGTTGAGAATCTAGGTGTGGGATTTGAGATCATAACAAAGAAGGAATGAGATTATGTAGCAGTCATTCATGTCACAGTGTCAAAGGCTACTCCATAATGAGTGCCTCTTTCTTTGCATTTGCATGTTCATAATTGAAGAGAGGAGAGTAGAGCACATGCCTCACCTTCTAGCTAGTTTTTCTCCTACTTTGGGATTTCCAAGACACATCTTGTGTTCAATTGTTTAGATGGTGTGTTCATTTGTTGTTTTTTCATTTTCATATTTCAACTATTTTCATAAATTTGAGCAATAAGCTAGTGTTAATAAATCTAATATCTAAGAAAATAAACCGACATAATAAAATATTTTAGTATTACAAGATTTGTTGTGACGAATTGTTCCATTGGAATATCTATGATAGTTTACATATCATATTGGTATGAGAGAAATTTTATTTAGTGTATTTTTGGAAAGTTGCAAGATCTAGGAATTGGATTAGGAAGGAAGTCCCATAACCCTAGATATGGCAGATAAGTCCATTAATAACAACCCTTGGGATATAGTAGAAGAGAGATTTTCAAGGATGGAAGAGTGAGTCTCTTATATCTGTCACAACATGGCCCTCCTCAGGGAGACCCTAGTGAAAAATTTCCTACCTTTTGGGGAGGTTGGTGGCTCTAACTAAAAATTTGGATTGGATGAGAAACTGGGAGATAGTGAAGACCCAAAAAAGGAGTAAAAAAAGATCCTGAGAAAGAGAGCCCAAATTTCAGTTCCATCACTCCTTCACAATCTCTATCTAAAACGAAAGAAAATGTGAATATCAATCCCTATCAAGGTGAGATAAATGTTTCTAAGTTTAATCATTGGTTGCATTAGTTAGAAGTGTATTTTAGTGTCCATAACATAGATGAAGAGAAGAAATTTTCATTTTCTCAATTGAAATTAGAGGGTCATGCAATAACCTGGATGGAAAGCCACATAAAGACACTTAGGATAAAGGGTTATCCACCAGTAACTAAGTAGGAAGTGTTTAAAACCATCATCAAGTCTCAATTCCACCCTATTGGGTATGTAGACGACTAATGGATCCATTAGCATCACTTCAGGAAGAGGAAAGGTTAGAGTGTGCAAGAGTACATCACTGATTTCAAGAAGATGGTGATCATGTTGGGTATCTTTACAAAGAACCCATATGTACTCCTCAGGTATCTGAGGGGGTCTACATAGTCATTTACAAAAGCAAATTATCCTCTTCAAAACAAGGATTGTTTATGAGGCTTGTGTGCAAGCACAATACTTGGAGAACATAGGACATAAGAAAGGGTAGCCAAGTGGCTCTAATAAAAAATATCAACAAGACTCTTCCTGGGAGGGGAAGAATAAGTGGAAAGGAAAAGTCAAGAAAATGACAGCTACAACACATCAATAAAAGGATCTAAACAGCCATTACAACCATTCTAATATTTATGGTCACAACAAAGATCATTTTTGGAAGATACATCTAGAGTTTAATCCAAAGTATTGTAAGAAGGATGCCAAGAAGAAGAACCTGATAAGGCATGGATAAGGGAAACTGGGTAGAAATAAGCTAGAATGTGGATGAGAATATTTTCTGGAATTCAATACAAAAGGAGGTGAATCTTAGTATACTTTATCATGAGGAAGAGAAGGAGATGAAAAAACTCGTCCATATTAAGATCCAGGTCTAAAACACCAAGGTAGATGCTCTATTCAATTTTGGATCACAATCCAAACTCATAGAAGATGATCTTGTCAACAAGATTAGGTTAGAGGTCCATGGTAATCCAATCCCATATCCATTGGGATGGGTGAATAAGGATGTAGAGATCAAAGTCACTAAATAGTGTAAGGTCATTATAAGTGCAGGTTTTATTGATGAAGTGGAATTAGATGTAGTACCGCTTGTCATGTGTGGTGTAGTGTGTGGAAGCCTCTACTGTTTGAAAATGATATCCCATATGTTGGACTGCAAAATCCCATCAATTATTAAAAAAAAGAGTGAAGAGAGATTTAACTAAATAATTCATAAGGAAAAATTCTTTCTAATGGTTTACAAATAGGGTAGCAAGCTAATTGGGCTTGATTGTGGGGAAAAATACATAGTTAAATGAACTTGAGCCAAATTCTTGAGATGGGTGACCTCCTGGGAAGTCTTGGTTACCAAGTGCAAACCTTGGAGGTGATGATTTTTTCTATGTGATTCTTTTTGCTAGTTCCAATCCCACTTGTTCATCCCTATGAGAATCACCCAATGCAATGATTTATAAGTGGATTATTCAAAATAATGGGAAATAGGTCAGTTTCAACTAATACTCATGGATATGGGTCATAGATTAATGCATTTCTCTATGTAGATATCCTAAAAATGATATCTCATATGTTGGATCATGGAATCCCCTTGATGCTTAAATAAAAGAGTGAAGGGAGGTCTAATTGAATAGTTCATATGGCATAACAATTGCTAAGGTTTTGAAAATGGGGTAGCAAGCTATGTGTGGTTGATTGTGAGGGAAAACAAACATTTAAGCATGATTGAGCCAGAGTCTTGGGATGGGTGACCTCCTAGGAATTCCTAGTTATCAAGTGAAAATCTAGGAGGTGATGATTGATGATACGCGATTCATTTTTCTAGTTTCAATCCTACTTATTCACCCATGAGAGAATCACCCAATGCAATGAGTGCTAAGTGGATGATTCAAAATCATAATAAATTTTTTTTTCATGACTAAATCATGGATATGGATCATAATTTAATGACTTACTCTACGTAGATAATACCAAAAATGATATCTCATATGTTGGACTATGGAATCCCCTCAAAGTTTTATGATTTTAAAGTCTCGACCGTGGATAAGAAAACCCTTGCAGACTGAATTAAAATATAAAATCATAATTTCACCACTGATGATTTTTTATCACATGAAGAGTATACAGAAATCAAGATTGAGAAACAAATCAATTCCAAGGAGACGTCTATAGGTTTAGTTGAAGGTCCATCAATGGCTATTGAAGAAGCCACATCTCAGTGAAAGGACATTGACACACTAGTGAATAAAAAAATATCAAATATCAAGATGAAAACACAGAAAACCATGAGATTATAATTTTGATATCATGAAGGATCAACTTACTGAGATATTGTATCAATGCCTAAGTTATACAAGTAGTAGCACACAAGGATCAATGTACCAATGTCCAAAGTTACCTAACCAAAATCAAGATTTTAATTACATACCTAATGTTGGGTATATGTTATATTGTTTGCACATAGTACAATGGGATGGGGGGCATAAGGTGGGCCCAAAGGGCCCTATAAATTAGGCCCAAAGGGCCCCGTAATCATGCCTGAAGGAAGGGCATCGTCGAACAAAAAATCATCGATAGGCTTTTATCGAGCAACTTTTCTCGGTATGGTTATCTCCTTTGGCGGTTTTATGGCACACAATTTTTTGGTCCCTGGTAATGTAATTTTAGTAAATGAACTATGGTTGAGTTCTAATCCAAGTTTAATGGATTATAGGTTTTTGGGTGTCGTTGGATCATATATATATAAACATGAATATGATGAATAAGGATTAGAGGTGTGACTCTAAACAGGTTGTTGGTTTTCCCAGTTTAGGTTTCCAGATTAAATCTCTATGTATATGTGTGAATGAAATTGTGTTCTTTTTCTGTTTTTAAGAATATGTGTGTGTATTGCATTACTATAAATGGTTTAAAACTTACATTTGGTATCAGAGAAGTTATTAGCTTCAAGGGGATGCCTTTGTGGCTAAGGGTTTGTATCAGGTCTATGATAAACCTCGTTATAGTGGGATCTATGCAGTATCGATTCTTGTGGTGAAAAGAAATGGATAGCAGTTAAAAGATAAAGATAAAAAAATTTAATGGGAAATGTTTTGAGCTGTGAAAGCTCAAGATGGAAGATCTATTGGTAGAAAAATATAAATGGGTTATTGTATATCCAGGAACTTCACTTACAAGAATTTCAGTAGAAGATTGGGAAAATTTGGATCAGAAGGCAAAGAGTACAATCTGATTGTGTCTCTCAGATTCATTTATATTAATCTAAGTCCCTAGTAAAAATATTGTTCTTAGGGAATAAGTTGTACAACCTAAGGATGAAAGATGGAATCTCAGTGACAAAGCATTTGAATGCCTTCAATACTATGGTAAGTCAGTTATTGTCTGTTGATATTAATATTTATGATTTATATAATTTATCAGTTTATTGTGCTCTTTACCAAACTCATGGGATATTGTGGTTGTGGCCATAGGGAGTAATGCAACTACTTTAAGTTTCGATGATGTGGTATCATCCTTGTTGTCGGAGGAGATGAGGCGAAAAAACGTGGAACATTAGAGCAAAAATCCCGTATTTGTAATAGGACGCTCCCAAGAAAGAAATAAAAACAAGTCCTCAAGTGGGAGATCTTAATCTAGTGGTAGATATAAATCTCCAAGAAAATTTGTAAAGGTATGTTGGAGATGTGGAAAAGAAGGGAATTAAAAGAAACAATATAGATCAAAAAGTTTTGAGAGAGGGAAGGGATTTGATGATTCCCCTTCTACAGAAGCAAAAAACTTTGAAGATGAAGGAGAGGATGTGTACTTGGCTTCTTCAAGCACACGTGTAGATAATGAGGCATGGTTAGTTGAATTGGGTGCATCCTTTATGTTAACACCTACTATGTTCTACCTGGTTTTATCCCTCATTCATTCCTAATTTGTATTTAAAATTTTATATAAGTTATTAAAATCTTTAGCATTTTGTTAAAGGTTTAATAGCTTACCTTAAGGGGTTTTAAAAGAATGCTAGGGCGAATGAATGAGATGGACTTTTATTTTGTGAAAGGGGGACATAAGGAATTAGAAACATGTTAGAAAGATTACTTGATGACATAAAATGGTTTCAAGTCTTTTCATTTGAACCATTATTCATGTCATACTTATGCATCATGATTATTTAACTTCATGAGTTGCATATTCAAAGTCTAAGCCACTCAAGAGTGAAAAAGACAAATCAGGTTGGGCGCTACAGGAACTTCCAGATGTCCAGATTCATGATCATTTTTAGCACTTTGATCATTCATGGAAGATGTGGATCGTACTAAAAATCTCATGAGTAAGACAAATTTGTTAGCAAAGCACTTGTTTTCATCCTTAGCATGAAAAGTGGGATGTGTCATCATTTGTACATGTCAGTTTTCTAGGAAGTTACATAGATCAATTGTCTTATTCAATGTGTTTTCAAAACTGGTGTCTTGTTGGTTATCTACAACAGTGAATTTATTTGAATTGGACCCTACAGAGCTAGCAAATCTCCTTGACTCTCGTTGCATAACAGACAAATCAATGTTTTATAGCCAAGATTCTAGTATTTTGGTCGTAGCTACGCTTATGGGGAAGGGGGGACACGTGAATAGGAAAGAACCTGAAGGGCCCGAAGTCATGGAGGCTTATGAAATACCCAAATCATTTTTTATCGGGTAGGGTAGTATTGCTTCTACACTAAATTGGATGGTCATCATTATGTTATAGCGAGGGTGTTTAATGAGAGTTGTAATGTAAAATGGGCCCGACTTGGAAACTTGTCCATGAAAATTACTAAAGAATCCATAGATGTAGCGTGCAACCTCCCTCCTGATGGCGAAAGATGATTTAAGAATAAATTGATCACAAGTGGAGACGTTCATCAGTTTTTAAAACCTGAACACAAAGATCCTAATTGGGCCAAGGGAATCCTTAGGGATTGGATTGTTGATGAGTGGATGGAAGCATTGCTCATGATTAAGAGGTTCATATCTTGCGAGGGCAGTTATTCTATCGTGTTCTTATTCCACCTATGATTTATGCTTCATCTAGCAGGGTTTAGGAGGATGAATTTACCTTACTATTTCTTACGGGATCTCAACAAGATGGCTATGAGAGTTCAAGTGAATGCCAAGACTCCTCCTCGTGGAATTTTTCATCAAGCTTTGATTAAGGTTCTCTTTAAGGCCAAATTAGAAAAGTTGCAGAAGACTTGGGATCAGTTCTTGATCCAGTCAGGGTATGAGAAGGAAAAACATGCCTTTAATTCTCAATCACATGGAAATATTGTTAATATCAATCAAGAAACTCCAGCTAAGGTTGTTCAATCACTTCCTACAAAGAAGAGTAAATGAGAAACATGTTTCAAGACTCCAAACGAGCCTGTAGAAGCTACATCAGTTAGCCAGCGAATAGAGGCAATGTCTTCTCACAAATTAGGTGGAGGTAAGCACCCTTTCCCTTTTGCACAGAAAACGTATTCGAAAAGGGTTAAAAGGATAACATAACCTAAGGTTTCAATGGAGGACCAAAAACCTGTAGAAAAAGAAAAAAATCTTGAAGATCCTATACATTTTAAGAAGCCTATCCCATAGGTCAATCCTCATGCCTCGAGTTCCTCCGATGATGATACCTCTAGGTATCGAATTTTAGTAAGAAAACAAAGCACACAGCCTCAAAACAAGTTCAGGTTGAAGTTTGAGACAACGAATAAACATGTGATCTCAAAGAAGGTTATCATCATTGATGAGGAGCCTTTCAAACTCACTAGAAAGACATATACAAGCAAGAAAACTCATGTTGCTAAGAATATGAAGAATAAATCCAAGAAGGGTGGTTTGATTTTACATAAAAAGACAGTCATTGGGAAAAATAGAGTTATTACCATGAAACTGTAAGTTTTAAACCTGCGAAGTAAAGCAATGCATATATATTCTTAAGCAATACAGAAATTAATCAATGGCTCATACACAGAATACACAGAGATCGTTACCGGAAACCCTCAACC
>JZKD02S1741031.1:436100-446398 GCA_000966675.3 Picea glauca | reverse complement strand
TCTCGATTCTAGATGAGCTCGCCATTCCTTTTACTTTACTCAAATATCCTCTGCAAAATCTCCCACTGAACCCAGGTTTATCACAGACCCAAGATAAACTTGATCTATCAAGACCAAGCCAAACCCTCAGCAACAAAGGCATCCCTCTGAAGCCAAAAACGTGCTCTGATACCACATGTAAGTTTTAAACCTGCGAATTAAAGCAATGCATATATATTCTTAAGAAATACAGAAATTAATCAATGGCTCATACACAGAATACACAGAGATCTTTACCAGAAACCCTCAACCGGGAAAACCTTTCTTTTTCAGTATATCGAATTTCACCATTCGCCATACAATATATACAATGTTTTTAGGTATTCCATAGATACCAAAACCCTAATCCCTTAATCCGGTATTAATTTACAAATCAGCTAAAAATAGCAAAATCCGCTAAAAATAGCAGTCGTCGTATCTGACGCACCCACACACACTCACATGCAAAGAATATAACACATACCCAACAGAAACAAAGTAAGAAAATTATGAAAATACCAAACCCTAAGATTAGATCTGAAGGGAATGATCCTAAACGTATTCAAACTCAATCCCAATCTAAGCAGACCAAGAAGAATAGCTTAGAATTGTTGGCAGAAGCATCCTCTTCCATCTTGCATAGAAAACTGTCAATTTAAAAATATCACTTCCAGGATAAATCAATTTTTTGAGATTTAAAGAAATGAAGGATGAAAAAAATATTTTGGTTCCATATGTAAAAGGTATCATGCTCCTTTTTGGTCATGTCCAGCTATAACTTAGATAGTGAAAAGGGTTTAATACATGCGGGACTAGTTTTAAAAAAGTCACTACATGAAGTTCCTGCAATCGTTACACGAGAAAATGAAGGCGTTACCAGAACACCTATAGCAGTCGATTTTGTTGTTGTTCACACCCAGTTTCAGATTTTTCCACAGGGGAAGGCTGTGAATTATGTAGGCATGTAATGGATCATGTTTTAAATCTATGCAATTTTTTGTGGAGAAAAATCAAACTGTATTGATATATGAAGATTGATCTAGATCAACCACCTATGTTGAGTTGTCAAAGGACTAGTTTCAAGTGGAGCTTTGAAGATCGAAGATATATGGGAAAAGATATGGATAAGTCATCAGTGTCATCATTCGAATGCAAAGAAAGTCAAATCAAGAATATGTATGCAAGGATTTTTCCTTGATGATAGGATATTTTTGTAAATTGTTATGATTTGGTATATCAACCTTTAGGAACTGAATTTCATTTTGATTTTTTGTAGATATTTGCTTTGAGGTGTCCCAGATTCTTAGGATTGACCCCATGTACATGTAAATTATTTTGAAACTCTATATATTGGATAATATAGATGAAGAAAGGGTTGGATCCTTGTTTTCATTAAAGATTTTATCTTATACAAGTGTTTGGATCAACCTTATATGTGTAAAGATTTCAGTGGTTATTGAAGTTGGTGTGTATTATTCTCTTTTGTTTATCATTTCTAATTCTCCATATTGAACACATTATTACTATTATATGATTATATGGTTGTATGTATGTGTTGAAAGGGTTTATCTAATCTTATAGTTCAATATTCACCACATGTGTGTTTAAGATCCTTTAAATCTGGTTCAGAAAGGATTTTTGAGTTTGAGATTTGTTCTTCTATTGGTTAATTATATCAAAGAACATATTTCTGTTTTATGATTATCAGTCTTGTTGCACTTATTCTTCTTCAGCACATACCCTACTCTCACTTGGATCAACTAGTGGTTTTGTTCACCTGATCTATTGCACATAGAGAAGAGATCTTGACAACTTATCCTTTAAGCCCCTTTAAGATCAAGAGTGTGATCCTTCCAACTCTTAAAATTAGTTTTCTTTTAAACTTTTGAAACAAGATGTGCTAGGATTGTTCCTAAAGAAGTCTACTAGGGACAAATTCTAGCACTAACATATTTTGGCGTCATTGTCGGGGATGAAACGATGATATTTTCCCTGGGTAAAACGACATGATACAGATCTAGTTGTAGATGGTGAAACTATAACTAGGCACAATTGACTGCATATATTTTCACCTGGTGACTCCACATTAGACACTTTGGCTCCAAAGAGAAAGGGGCTAGAGCCCATCCAGAATCCCCCAATGTGCCTGTTGTTTTAGATCCTGACAAGATCCTCAAAGAGTCCAAATCTCTTAAAAAATTAGAGTTTGAAAAATTGTTTCTTTTACCTCCTGCTGAAGGATCTACCTTGGGGAAAGAGGAATTTGTTGAACCGGAATATGTTTACACACCCTATCCTAAGAGTAGAATTAAATTTGAGGAAAACTTTGAATTCCCTGAAGAAACAGAGTACCTTCCTTTGGAGAAAATATTATTCCTTGAAGAAGTTCAAGAAGAGAAACCTAATCTTAACCTCCAAGTTAATAACCTTGTTGTTGAAAAAATTGCTGAAGAGATTCTCTAGTCCTCTCCTAAGATTCAATTGATGAATATTCCTAAGCTCTCATCACCTCAATCACCACAATCCTTACATACAAATCAACCTTTAGGTGGTCAAACAATGGCTAGTGCAGCACCTCCCAACCCAATGGATGCTACCAGGGTTGCTCGATATGCACCTTTTGTATTACCAAATAATATTCATCCTCTCCCAACAATTGATTACATGAAGTAACTTCCAAGGTTTGACAATGAAGGGGAAACAACTGCAGAAGAGCATTTAACTTCTTTTTATTCCTTTGCTGATAATTTCCAAGTGGATTATGATGATGTGTGGATGAGGCTCTTTGTTCAAAGTTTAGATGGAGAAGTGAGGAAGTGGTTCAGAAACCTTAGATCCAACTCTATTACCACTATCATATACTTTGATGCCGCCTTTCTGAGAAAGTGGGGAGACAAGAAAGATGATATGTATTACATGACATAATTCAGTAATCTTCGAAGAAAGAATGGTGAATTTTTCTCTGTATTTTCTTAGAGATTCAATTGGATGTATCATAAAATACCAGATGATATCAAACCAGATGAAAGGTTATCAAAAATTACTTATGCTAATGCTTTTGATGCTAATTTTTGTTTGCTTCCTAGGGAAAGAAGATCAACCACTCTAGCTGATATGCAAGATTCAGCTCTTGAAGTTGAGTCCAATATTCTAGCATCTTAATAGCTGAAGAAGAGATCAGATAAGGGAAAGTTAAAAGAAGAATATAAGTCTTCTGCATCAAATACTAAAAATCATAATATTTCCTTGGAGGAAATGGCAAGAAAGATGGAAGAAATTCCATTTGAACTATCCAAACTCAGATTGGAGAAGCAAAAATGGAATGCACCTCAAGAAGGAAATCAGAACACAAATCCATAAAGAGGGCCTTATAACCCTTAGATCATGCAAAGGGATAAAAAGAATAATGATGATCAGAAAATTCATACCCCTTTGTAGAATAATTACATTGAGGAAAATCGGGAAGTTGAAGATGTAGACGAAGATCTAGATATTCATTTATTTGGAGATGAAATTTCTCTTAGTCACCTAACACATAATGAATATGAAGATTAATTGAGTTCACAGGCTAGGGGAAGTCCAGATGTTATGCTTTGTAATACAAAACAACAAGGGTACAATCTTAGATCCAAATCTTCCCCTCAGAAAGAAAAATATGTTCCTCAGAAAGCCAAACCTGCTCCTCATAAAAATAAGCTTGTTGTTCCAGTGGTACAAACAAGAAGCAAGAATCCTGAAAAAAAACAAGAGAACATGCTATGAAGATATCAACCTCGAAATCAGACAGGTTAGTCTCTCCTTTTAGCTTAGAACATGAGATTAGTAAGATCAAAATCTATATTCCTCTGACTGAATTGGTTAAAAATAATTCTTATAGGAATCAAATTTTGAATTGGTTGCAACCTTCTTCTACACCAAACCCTTCTACTGATGTGACTAATCTTCGAGATGAAAAACCTACTATTGTTTTAAGGCCTATTGTACAAGAAAGGTATGATTCCACTCCTCCTTTTTATATCTCATTAAATGTTCATGACAAAATGTTTCACAATTGTATGTCAGATTATGGAGCCTCTCATAATCTTATGTCAAAGGTTTTCATGGAAGAAATGGGGTTAGAATTTACTAAGGCATACCATGATCTCTTTTCTTTTGATTCCAAAAAAGTCAAATTCCTGGGGGTTATCAAAGACCATGTTGTCTCATTATCTCAAATACCAGCCAAGAGTTTAGTCATGGATATAGATATGGAGGATATCCCTCATAGGTTTGGTATGTTATTGTCCAGATATTGGTGTAAGAAGCTTGGGATATATCTTGAAATGGATCTTTCTAATGCCACTATACCTGTTTTTGGAGGAGAATTTAGGAGAATTTATCGTGAAGCACAGTTGGCATATATTATCAGTGATAGTGATCATTCTATAAATCATACCATTTATGCAATTGATGTGGATTTGGTATCTTCTATTTTTCATATTGACAATGTTGTCCAACAATCTTTTCCTTTGACAAAACTAGTTGTTGTCCCACGGTCTGCTGAAAATAAAAATCTTCTTTGGAAATTGTACTTTGATGGAGCCTCATCCAGAGAAGGTGCAAGGGCAGACATAGTGTTGATTTCTCCTCCAAATGAAATCATTACCCTATCCTACAAAATATAATTCGAGACTACAAATAATATTGCAGAGTACGAAGCACTGTTGTTGGGTCTCAGGGCAGCCAAAGAACTAAAAAATCATCATTTAAAGGTTCATGGAGACTTAGAACTCATTGTGCAACAGGTCAGAAATGTGTATCAGATGAAGAATATCTGGTTGAAAGACTACATAAATGAGGTATGGGACATTGTTGAAGCCTTTTTCGGTCTTTTAATATTGTACATATCCCTAGAAATCAGAATGAGTAGGCTGACTCTTTGGTTGTGGCAACAACCACCTTCAAACCTCCTTTACCCCCTAAACTAAAATATGAAATAGAGGTCAGATACAAGCCTTATATTCTATACAATGTCAAATATTCCAGATTTCTCTTCCATTCATATTGATCAAGATGAATATGTGGAGAAGGAAAAACAAAATTTGAAATTTCACAACATGATTGTTGGACATAAAATTTTGCAATTGCTAACAAATCATATCCCAAAAGGTCTAGTGCCTCTTGAAAGGATCTTTGATCATAATGATGTCCCTGTGAAGACCCTTGATCCAGAAAAAGAAGCAGATGTAATTGATTGCAATCTTGGGACTGTTGCAAATCCTAAACATGTTAAATTATCAAAATTTCTATCAGGGAAATATAGAGCTAAATATGAGGAATTGTTGAAGGAGTTTATTGATGTTTACTCTCTAAGCCCTCCTCCTCATCAAGTCCATCATGAAATTCTTCTTCATTTTTTGGTTCAATTTTATCGATCTTGGGTTGTAGCTGAACCACTAACTTCTTCTCATCCTCTTTTGGCTGCACCACTGTGGGAGAAGACTTAACTTCTATGAAAACAATGTTCCTGCTATACAAAACTTTTCCAGCCACAAGATCCCAAAGCTTGTACTCTTTCACACCAACACCATAGCCAATGAAGATACATTTCATTGACTTGTTATCCAACTTCAATTGCTTCTCCTTAGGCACATGAGCATATGCCTCACAACCAAAAACACGAAGATGCTCAAGTGAGGGTTTCTTTACCATCCAATCCTCCATAGGGATATTATCCACAAGAACTGATGTGGGAGACATGTTAATCAAGTAATATGCAATATCATCTACTTCTGATTATAACTTATTCTCTAAGCTGACTCCACTAAGCATACTCTTAGCTCTCTCCATCAAAATTCTATTCATATGTTCGACAACTCCTTTTTGTTGAGGGTATATGGAGTTGTCTTACATCTTTCAATGTCATTCTCCTTACAAAACTTATAAAATTATGTATAACAAAACTCACCGCAATTATTAGTCCTCAATACCTTTATCTTCCTACTAGTGTGATTTTCCAAGAGAGCTTAAATCTCCTTAAACTAACTAAAAACCTCATATTTATTCTAAGAAAATATATATCCATGTCCTTCTATAATAATCATCAATGAATGACACATAATACAAATCCGTAGAAATTGAAGGAATTTTAATTGGACCAAATATATTAGAATGAATTAAGTCTAACAACCTAGAAGATTTGTGAGAACTAGAATAAAATTGAACAATATTTTGTTTTCCATATATGCAATGCTTGCAAAAATTAAATTCAAGATAACAATCATTTAATCCATCAACAAGATTTTTGTTTTTCAAGGCCCGTAGGCCCTTCTCACCTATGTGGCCTAATCTTTGGTGCCATAACATTGTCCTCTCTGTAGGTAACTTGATTTTTGAAGCAAGGGATTGTTTAGGAGGTTCCAATTGGGAAGGTGTAGATCCTATAGATCTCTCAACTACAAGAATCAAAGAACTATTACACTCAATAGTGCATGCATCAAGATGGACCAAAGTGTCCACATGAACTCCATGAATTTTCATCTCTCATCGTATGAAGAAGTTGTTGAAGAAAGACCACTCAGGTGTTATTGCATAAATTATTTCCATACAAATAATTGACACCACACCACAAGAGATTCACCCTGATCTGCAAGGGATTCACCCTAATTTATCACCTTCACATGAGGAAGGTGACGATGATATTCCCCTCATTCCAGATAGTCAACCACACAATTTGAGTCCTTATTGGCACACTTTTGCATAGATAAATGAAATTGAAAAGATCATTTAGGAATTGTTGGAGGTGGGAGTCATATGTCCCAGTACTAGCTCGTATTCATCATCGTTTGTCATGATATTAATGAAGTAAGGTACTTATTGCACGTGTTATGATTTTAGGGCTCTCAATAAGTTGACCATGAAAAAAAAAATTCCTATACTAGTTATTGATGACCTCTTGCATGAACTTAGTTGAGCCAATCTTTTCACTAAACTTGATCTTTGTTTCGACTACCACCAAATCAATATGAAAGAGGCATACATCCCTAAGACTGGTTTCCATGCACATGAAGTTCATTATGAGTTTTTAATGATTCCTTTTGGCCTTTGTAATTCTCTATCAACCTTCCAAATCCTTGTGAACAAGATATTCTGACCATTTCTACGAAATTTTGTGCTAGTATTCTTTGATGATATTTTGATCTACAACAAAACATGAGAATGCCACATAGAGCATGTTCATATTATTGAAATATTGTAACTGCAAAGAGTATTCTATTTATTATTGATGTATTATTCATTAGATCAATCCCCTTTTGTGGATTGATCATGTCGGGCATTATAAATGACCAAATCCCCTTTCGCGGATTGGTCAAACCCTAATTGTAATAAGAAAAATGAGAATTCCCCCCCCATAATTAATTAAGGTGGTTCTAACCACCCAGAAAGAGAAGTTGGCCCTGCAAGTGAAAAGACACTTCGTTTTAGCTCCAGTCAGATTGTATAAATAAAGGAGGCCAACGCCTCATTTGTTCACTCACTCACTTGATCATTAGAGCGCAAGTTTGGAGCTACAGTTGGAAAAGAGAGAGAGGCAAATTACTTGGAGAGGACTTTCTGTAGTGTTTGGTTTATTCTCTTGGCATTGTATTGGTTATCTATATTAAGGAAGTTTTTGCTGGGTTTTTTCCCCCATGAGGGTTTCCCAAGATAAATGACGTGTCTGTAACACACCCACTATCGTAATTTAAAAAAAAAAATTGAGTTAATCTCCCATACATGAGAAATCTCCACAAACCCGCATTAGCGAAGTGCCAATCCCTGGTTTGATATCGGGATTCGGGGTTGCTAATGTCAAAACTCATTCACCCCACGACTCAGGATCCTCCGAATCCCGATGCGCTCCTTATGCAATAACTCCCCAGGCCAAGCCTATGGTTCACTGCCTTTACGACCGTGGTCTTACCTTCTGTACGGGGCTACTTCTATCGGAGTTTCGGGATTTTCGTTGTCGTAATTCACGAGTCCTCAGAACTCGCAATTCTCTGATTCCCGATACGCCCCTAACGCATTAACCCTCTATGCTAACCATTAGTCAACGTGACCACTTACCATAAGACCACCGCCGTGTAACCTCCCATCGGGATTTCGGCATTTGTGATGACACAAAACACATGTCCCCGAGACTCGCAATTTCCCGATTCACGACGCGCCTTTCTGGTCACACTAGCCCCACTGGCTTAGCCCCTGTTCCACATGACCAACTCCGTGACCACTACCTTATTCCCGTCGGGGCTACGGGGTTTCCCATGTCATAAGACCCACGTCCACGGGACCCGCAGTATCCCGATTCCCGACTCTCTCCGGATGCTAGACACGCGTCCCTTGGATCGACGTTTTATGATGGTGTCGGGAATTCGCATATCGCGGTTTTGTAATGTAAAGGTTTCATGTCCTTGAAAACCCCGATACACCGATTTCTGATATGTCGAACTCCGACTTTCTCGGATCTCTCGCCACGCGTCCTCGCTGATGGACGGTGTTGATCCCGTCGGGAAATCGTGGATCGCGATTTCTTGTTGCGAGCGTTCCATGTCTTTGGAAACTTCGATTTCCCGGTCTGCGACTCTCGTCCGATCTCTGACACCTGTCCTCGTAATGAACGGCTCATATTTCCTCGGGAAATCGTGGATCACAATTTCCTGTTGCAAAATATCCTTACCATCGAAAACTCCGATGATCAAAACTCCGACGACGCCCGATCCTTTGCCACCTGTCCTCGCAGACGGACGACCCGGATTGATTCTCGGGGTTTCGGGACTTATGATGTCGTGGTTCTCATGGCCTCGAGAACTCCAATTTTCCGATGCGTAAAACTTCGACAGCGCCTTGATCTCCGACACCTTTCCCTCAGATGGACGACTCAGATCCTATCGGTAAATCGCGGATCGCGATTCCGGATGGCAAGAGTTCTATGTATTCGAAAACCCCGATATGCCGAACTCCGACTCTCTAGGATCCTCTGCCACGTGTCCCTGTTGTTTGACGGCTCGGATCCTATCGGGAAATTGCGTATCGCAATTTCATTATGTATGAGTCTTTTGTTTTCGGAAACCCTGATTTCCCGATCCTCGATTTTTACGGGATCTCCTGACACGCGTCCTGCACAATGGACGGTCCAGATCTGATCGGGAAATCGCGTATCGCGATTTCAATAGGTAGCTGTTCTATACTCCCCAAATCTCTGACGGTAAAAATCCTGACGTCTCCCAAACGCTGACATGTGTCCTTCCGAGATCAACGGCTAGGATCCGTTCTCGGGATTTCGAGGACCTCAAGGTCTCGATTCTTAGACTCAACAACACCCCGGTGACCCTGTTGTCCCGATGACTTCTCTGGTATGTTGACACGTGTCCTTCCGAGATCAACGACTAGGACTCTTCTTCTGCACACTAGAGTTTAACTCCGGCACATCTTCTCGATATCTAACGGTTGTCGGGGCTATGATATAAGATCTGACGGTTCAGATCATTTCCTCGCATGCCTACCCCTGCGCTTGACCCCTGCGCAGCTTCTCCCGATCCAACGACTGACGGGTAATTGGACCGAGATCTAACGGTCTAGATTCGTTCTTTTGGGTCTTGGAGTTTACGATCCCAATTTCTCGTTGCTCACGATGATAGAGGGCAAAGGGGAAAGGTATATAACACCTGCGTTACTTTCGTCAATCTAATGGTCGTGAATGACTATGGACCCTCCGATGAGATCTCACCCGTCGACTTATTTATCGCACAACACTACTATCTTGGGACCTCAATTGGATCGTTCCTCCTTGCACAGGGTTAATAAGGCCTGTGCGTTCGAACCCTTATTCTGGGTTCTGGGTGAACCTTTCCAAGGGGGGAATCTCTGTGAAGAGAATCCTTACCGGGTTATTCCCGGGAGCAGATAAGGAAGAAAATTTCCCCAGGGCGGATGGGCATGATTAGATTCATTTATCATCGTAAGTCCAGCACGGTTTCCTCAGTGTTAAGCATATATCAACTCATTCATATCAAGCACTACACGGTCATTCTCATGCTGAAATCATTTACAATTTCACAAGTTATATGAGCTAACATCTACTCCATATTAACAATTGTTGTACAGACAATTCCTTCATAGGAGACATTTACAATTCTACAAGTCCATGAACATATGTGACAGCATATAAATTTCAAATGCAATATAAGAAAAACACTTATCAGAAATAACTTCAGCAATGGAAGCAACTGCTGAGAGGGGTGCTCGTTTCCACCCAACCA
>JZKD02S1741031.1:399137-411036 GCA_000966675.3 Picea glauca | reverse complement strand
TTGGATATTACGTAGGGGTGAGGTGGGGGATGAGTGGAGTGATGTCAGGGGGATGGGACTTAGGATAAGGTTTGAACCAGATATCTTCCAACCTTGACTAAAAGTGAATAACTGAGAAGCAAAGTCAGGAGGAGCAACTGTCATCCAATCAGAAAATGAAGTTGTGTTTCCTATGTTTAGGTTCCATTCTCCATTAGTCATGCCAGCCAGTAGGTAAGGGCCAAACAGAATTGCTTGAACTGATTGAAACTGAGGGCGATCATCTTTAATGTTCTCTCTCCTAAGGCTAACTGGAAATGATAAAGCCAACTTGTCTCGTGATATCCATTTTCTTGTGACTGTCAAAAAGTTTCCTGGGTCTGGTAATGATATATCTACTCCATTCAGTGTTGCTTTTGCACTATTTGCAGCTGTCCAAAATGGTATCCTTATATTCACAGTCGACTCTTCATTCTCTGGCTTTTCATCCTTGAATGTTGAGAAATCCATTGACACATGGAGGATTGGGTCCATCTTCCTGGAAGTATATAGAATCCCCCAATTTTGAGAATGACTCAATGCCTACACCATAACAACACCAGAATGAATCATACTTTGTACCCCAACCATGATAGGTAACAGCCTTGGAACTTCCAGGCCCTAGAGGAAGCATATAAATCACGATCCCGGGTTCATTGCCTCTTCGGATGCCAAGCACGCCATTTGTCAAAGCACGCTCATAATAATCTGCATATGCCATTGCTTTGGTCCATCGAAACAAATGACGAGCAACCTTCAACATGTTATAAGTAGTASAAGTYTCTTCATTCTCTGGGCCAAGTGCACTAGMAAGCCKCTTTGGGTCATACCAGAATTCACTGTAAGAAGTTCCACCAGTCGCATAAGCATGTGATGAATCGACAATATCCATGAAATAGACGCCAATTTCCTTGTAAAGTGGATCACCAGTGACTTCATACCGCATTTGTGATCCAACAACCACGAGAATATGTGTATTTGCATGAAATCCAGAAAGGTTGTCAGCTTTAACAGCTAGCAATCCCAAAAATCATGGCTTGTCGAACAGGTGTGCGAGCTCCAAGTGTCTCTGATCCACCGTTTTCTTGGATAAGGAAACTTGTTTTTCATTAGAACTAGAATCACTTTCTATGTTTTCATCATCACCGCCTGGTTCTGTATCATTATCTTCGTCAATAATAATAACAAGAGTATCCATGGGAATATCCCTACCACAAGTCCGCCGATGTTGATGCCACTAGCAACGAACATCATCACAAAGTTCATTGCGATCAACCTTTCTCATACAGTCTAAAGCTGAAGGTTGTCAATTCATGCCCTCTATATCGGGTCCGGTGGTTGTGGGAATGCCTGTGACCTCCTTTTCCAATGATAAACGATAGAACATAACAAGCACCAAGAATGATTAGAAACAAAGATGCAAGTGGGTGTACTGTTTCCTCCCTGGTAAGGTAGTGGCCATAGTTCAAGCAGTAATGCCAAGCAGAGATGTTGAGACAACATGGAAAACTGCTCCAAATGCAGTAACAAGGAGAGTCCTGGAGAGCGTTCACTTCTGTGCATGTCCAATAATTGAGAAAAGAAACAGTGAGTGGGAACGAAACCCCAACTTTCAACCTTGACATTTCTTCCTCTGCTATGGCTGTAGATTGTCTGTGTGTAGAGTTTCCACTCTGCTTGGCGCCAAACCTCCGTATGCACATTAACAATTTCAGAGTTTAACCGGATGTGGCCCGATGGCATCCCTTGACATCTCATGACCCTCTTTGCCTGCGTGCTTCCTCGTGTTTGACACTTTTAAACTGATTCAACACCTGGTGCATGGTTCAAAACTTGTGTTTTATATGTTTTTTATTTTCTGCGGGTGATATCCGACATGCATGTGGTAGACTCACCATTTGGCGTTTATATATGCCAGCAGTTACATGTAGTGTCAATGAAATGAGCCTGAGGGTTGGGGTTTGGGGTTTGATGTTGGCGTTGCATGCGCTTGTGTGTTTGTTGTTGGTTAAGTGATGACTTTGGTTTGTGTGTTTGCTGTAGGTGCGCGAAATTGTGCTTCTCCTTGGTGTCGATCATTCGGAGGTTGGCCCTAGGCCACTATACCTTTTGCTAAAATTTATAATTTGATAAACAAGATTAAAGCTTTGCACGAAGGCTGAGGGTGAAACTTTTGCTCAATTCTCCAACATAGATTGTAAAAACCTAAGTTAGGCTAATAAACCCAACTTCACATTTCCCGACGAGAATTATCTTTTGCCATTTCAAACCAATCCACCGTTTTTTGCTAAAAAATGCGCTGAAACTAGATTTGAAACTTGCGTGCAAACACTCGTCTTATGATTGGTCAGTGTCGGGCACTTTTTTCCGTCTTTGCCGAGCATCGTGAGCATACACATAGTGCCTGAGATAGATACATATTAGTCAGAAAACTGATCCCCTATTATATAGGGTTCTAACAGGGTGCCTAGCTAAAAATGAGTATTGCATATCACCCCTAAATAGATGGTCAAATTGAAGTGGTCAACAAGTTCCTAGAAACATATTTGAGGTGCTTTACTTCTGAAAAACCAAACCAATGGGAACACCGGCTTCCCCTAGTATAATGGTGGTACATTTCTTCTTCTCATGGAGCTAACAAAACAACCCCATATGAAGTAGTTTATAAAAAAATCATTGCCAACATTTCATATTTACCAGGTGCTTCTAACGTTTAGAAAATGTATCACACAATCCACACTAGAAAAGGCATTCTCCACATACTAAAGTACAATTTGGTTATGGTTCATTTTAGAATGAAGAAACAAGTGATCTAGGTGGATATCGATGGCCACCCACCTTTTCCAACTGGCTCAAAACAATTTTCTGGAAATTTTGGTAATTTACTATTTTTAGTAGTTTTTAGCTTCCGAGGCCATTTTGAGGGCCTAAATGAAGGTTTTTTGGGATCAAGCTTATCAATGATAGCCAAAGGATTTGATTCATCCCCCTAAATGAATCTCCTCGATGATACCTTTCCAACGAGTTATCGTGTGCCCCAAATAAAGATCGTATGCCAAAGTTATGCCCTCGGGAAGTTGATACACCAAATTACCCAAAACGAGGTCCTCAAAATTGTTGGCCTTTTATCTTATGGTCTAGGGTTTTGGATTTTATTTATGATAAAAAGGCCTTTGGAGCCTCATTTTAAAATCACCTTCTTGCGAATGCCAGTAGCGGACACATCTCTTCTCAGAGATAAGCTTCCACCATTCTAACGAGTCTTTCACTCTGTATTTTTACAGTCTTTGTACATTTTCTCTCATTAATAGAAAATTGTGCATTATCGTATCTCGGTGTTTATGGTTGCATATTTGATACATTTCTGTTATATTATTGGATATCCGAGATATCTCTTTACATTTCTTTATTATATCTCCGCTCTCATTTCATGCCAAAAATAATCCGGATCAGTGGTATCAGAGCAGGCTCCTCTTGATCATTTTTCAATGCATGTCCCTGACGAGGTCTAAGTATAGCAAGTTGGGTCTTGAGCTTTTATCTCTTGAATAAAAACACTCTCACATGCCCAAGAAACCCTCCATGATGGAAGAAAAGAAAAATGATAGAGCAGACAATTCTATTAATTTGTTGCTTGAGCAAGCTCTCACGCGATAGAGAGATTAAATGATGGAGAATTTTGCCCACATCCTTCAACGCCTGCTGATAAAAATAGACGCGTATTCATGAAGAAGAAACTTTGGAGGCACCGCTCCTTTCAAAGTACAAGTTAATTTTGATATTCCCATATTTTAAGGACAGATAGATGCAGATGCCTTAGAAAAATGGTTAAATCTGCTAGAAGGTTATTTCTCTGTTGATAATTTCTCTGACAGGGAAAATATCACCTTTTCACACATTAAGTCTCTCCCCCATGTCAAACATTGGTGGGAAACTTACTGGGATCAAAGTTCCACAGAGGAGTCTGGAATATATGGGGCTAAGCCCACCTGGGATTTTTTGTGTGGATGCGGTAAAGGAATAGTATTACCCTGTTGGCAACTATGAGGATCAATACATGAGATGGACCACATTGTGACAAGAGAGGGGCCAAGGAGTTCCGGAGTTCACCAATAGCTTCCATAATTTTCACACAAATCTAGGTATCAAAGACTTTGAACGACATTTGGTTCTGAAATACCGTGGCGCTCTACACGGATAGATCCAAATTGAAATGGATTTTCTAGGCATCTCATCACTCGGTATTGCTTATCTATATGCTGTTAAAATCGAGAAGAAATTTAAGCACCAGAGAAAATGGGAGTTCAGGTCTGCAAATCTATAACAACCAAAGTATGATAAATATGACCCTAACAAACAGTCACCCAGAAACCTGTCCAAGCCACAAGAAAAGAAGGGTCATGGAAAGACGAAGGACACCGAAAAATGGTGTGATTTCCACAAAATCCGCTGGCACAACACCGATGAATGTCACTCAAAACAATAATTGGTGGCTGAGATCAAAGAGAAGAGATGAAACCCAATTCAAAATCTGATTCAGAAAATATTGATAGAAGAGAGATCATTGACGCAGACCCCACTGTTATTGTCACGATCACAACAATTCAATCAAAAGAACCAACAGATCCTGAAGAGGGGGAGAACCTTTTCCATTCACAGATGTGGGTGAAGGGGACCCACTGCATTTTATTTTTGATAGCGGAAGCCAGAAGAACCTCATCTCAGTAGAGGTCACCAAATAGTTGGGATTGTCGACAACACCACACCCGCAACCATACAACTTCGGGTGGCTTCGCTAGGGAATAGATCTTTGTGTCAGCCAGTGGTTTTGATTGTCATACGACATACAACCCTTCAATGATGAGGTATTATGTGATGTTTCCCCACTGGATGTCTGTGATGTTCTTTTGGGCCAACCATATATGTGGAAGGTCCATGATGTTTATGAGTCTCAACCCAGTAGTTTCATTTTTACTTTCAGGGTTCATCTCTACAGAATACCGGATGTAGTTCCAACTACTATCCCACCTAAACAATTCCACAAGGTAGTATCTCATACTGCATAATTCATCTTAATCACAATCTGTTTAAAAGGTGAACGGAAGGATACTACAACCACTACAACCTCATCCCAAGCACCTTCTATCCAACAGAAGCAAGTCAGAAAGATTGTAGAAAAGTGTAAGGATTCCTTCTATGCACATGAATATGATGTTGCCAAATTGGTTAAAAAGGTCCAACCCTTCCAGCCATAGGTTCGTGACAACCATAAATAAGCTAAGCAACGCAACTTCTCCAACAAGGCAAGCATCTCATCAAGATGCAGATTCAACAAATGCTTTTCCCCCTCCCCTGGGAATTCAACGAAATGGAGACCATTTATTCCTAAGGATGGAGGATTTATCCACATGGATATCGATGGCCACCCACTTTTTCCAATTGGCTCAAAACAATTTTCTGGCAATTTACTATTTTTAGCAGTTTTTAACTTCCAGGGCCATTTTGAGGGCCTAAATGAAGGTTTTTCAGGATTGATCTTCTCAATGATATCTGAAGGCTTTGATTGGTCCCCGTAAATGAATCCTCTTGACGATACCTTTACAATGAGCTATCGTGGGCTGCAAGCGGAGATTGTATGCCAAAGTTACGCCCCCAGGAAGTTCATACACCAAACTTCCCAAAACGGGGTCCACAAAATTGTTGGCCTTTCATCTTCCAGGGCTAGGGTTTTGTATTTTATTTATGATAAAAATTCCTTTGGAGCCTCATTGTAAAATAACCTTCTTGTGAATGCGAGTAGCGAACACATCTCTTCTCAGAGACAAGCTGTCACCATTCTAGCGAGTGTTTCACTCTGTATTTTTACAATCTTTGTACATTTTCGCTCATTAATAGAAAATTGTGTATTACTATATCTTGGTGTTTATGGTTGCATATTTGATACATTTCTGTTATATTATTGGATATTTGAGATATCTCTGTACATTTATTTATTACATCTCTACTCTCATTTCATGCCGAAAATAATTCGGATCAACAAGCATACCAACATCGCTCTAAAAATTCTTTTGTAGTAGGATACTAGGAGTTTCGTCACCTTCAACTTTATAAACAAACATCACTCAAAGACAAAACACCTCATAAATTAGTACCTCATAAATTAGTACCTAAAACACCTCATTAATTGTTTCATGTGTGTTCTCTAAATAAGGTCATGGGATTGAAGTACAAAGTACAAACCAACTCATGCCAACTTGATGAAGAAGGATCCACTTGGATTTAGTCGGAATTTTTATTGGATACAAAGAGCGCCAATTACACAAGTGCATGATCAATGAAGTATTGATCAAATGGAAAGACATGACACCTGAAGATTCCACATGGGAACCAACTGCGATCAACAATTTCCTTATCTTTAGCCTCGAGGACAATGGTTTTTTCGAATTCCCCCTGTGGATAATTTTAGTTCCCCTCACTTGGGTTTCCTACAAGTGATACAACCTATAACAATTGGACACTAACATCCTCCTAACAAACCATTCTATTTTCTTGTGTGAGGGTTAAGAGAGAAGAGAAAAGTTGTTTGTACCTGATTTATGACATTTATCCTCATTGTTCCAATAGTTGATATCCAATCCAAGCATCTCCCTCATGAACTCAAACCTACAAGAATACAGAAACCTTCTCCTAATAATATCTATGATTGAGTAATAGAAACCCTACCTATTGATAAATTACACAAAGTGATTAGATAAACAAGAAATGAACAAGAAACTCTAAGAGAAATAGGCCAAGTTCTTTTATTAATGAAATCATGATAAGGTTACAACCATTAGATGTTGTTGCTTTTAGCACTGGGAATCACCCTCAGATTGCATGGAAGGTAAGCCCAGTACCCATCAGGTTATGTGTAAATGTAAATGAGTTTTTAAGGGGTCAAATGGATAAGACTCAATATGATAATGTTCTAACTTAGAAATCTGGGCTAGCATGCACGAGCAATCGAGGTCTTGACTAACTTCAATCAGTAAGTGGGAGTAAAGGTGAACAGAGGGAAGACTTTGGTGAGAAGAATGTAAAGGTTGCTATAAACATCAGGTCTGGAAGCAACCTAAGGAAGAAAAACTCTAACACGAGATCTTCTTGAGTTCAAAGTTTAAGGAAACTAAAGAAACATCATAATAATATTATAATCAAACATTCATCATAATATCACCACAACAATCCATGTGAATAGTTCAAGCATGAATACTTTAGCATTAGAGGCAAATAAGCTGGAATAAGAAAGTTGATTTCTATTAACCAAGATATCTCAAATCAAGTACACAACCAATTCACAGTAACTTCATCAAAATATTACAGCATAAGGGAGACTAGCTCAAGCATTCGAACCTACTAAAGCATTTAGACTATCTATTTATAACAAAAGGGGAGGCAACAACTGGAAGTGCGAGCTGATCTTCTTCCCATGAAAATCTCCAAGTAATTATTCCATCTAACTTAAACTAACAACTGTGCTATAAAAGGGGAAAATGTTGGTCATTGATCAAACCAATATTTGAACTGACTTGATCTTCCTTTTATTTGTAGCTCCTTGCCTGCCAAGTGTCCTTCAGGGGGCATGTAACTATCATCATGTTTCCAGCTACTATCTCTGCAATTCTCCACATCATCAGTTATTCATAAATATGCTAATTCGACTCCCCTTGATTCCTAGTACCTGTTGGTAGCATCATTTGGTAGCACTCTGAGTAGTGAGCCTTTGTAGAGACTTTACCAAATTTCATGTGATTCTGTAGTGCAACCTCCAAAATAGACAAGTCGAATGAGTAGCGCCAAGCCTGTATGTCTTCTGTGCAAAATTTGGCCTCTGTTAAACTTTCGTTAGTCCCTTCCTGTGTGTCTCTGTCAAAATTTCGGTAGCGCCCGCCTGTATAATTTACTCTCTGTTAAAATTTTGGTAGCGCCCGCCTATCTGTCTGTGTGCAATTAGGTAGCGCCATCATAATTCATAGCACTATCACTTCAATGTTGATAGATTTGGTAGCACCCTCGGGTAGTTAGCAACACCATTAGTCTTAGGCGATTTAGTAGCGTTATAGGTAGCAGACTGATGGAAAATGAAAAATAGACTATTTTGTAGTGCCATAGTGCTAATAATGTCTGCGCTACTACAGTTGAAGGGATTAATTCTTTACAAAAAACCCAAAACTCTGAGCAGTAAGAACTAGGAGCCTGTATAGCTTGTATAGGTGGCATATGTAGTATTTCCTTAATTACTTATCTTTGCAAAAAGGGGCCATCTTCAAAAATGGATCTCACCTTTCACCAATTACTTCATTAACCTAACACTCCTTCTTGTAGAAGGATGAATTCCCTTTGGCACAACAATATGCTTCCTTTAGCAGTAACATGCTTCTTCACTGGAACTATGCTCTCCTTGGTTGTTGGTTTCTCCTTTTCAATAGAAGCTTCAACCAATACATTCAAGTTTCTTTGAGCCATTTCATCTTGGAACAGTTTCAGTTCTTCTTTGAGATTTCTATTTTGAGATTGAAAATCTTTGTTTTTCCTATAGAGGTTCTTGAGTTTCTTATGAAGAGGCTGGGATCTTCTTGTTGCAAATCTTGCTAGATCAAGAGTGTGGTTGTAGCCATCCATGAGTTCTTTCATCTTAACCCTGTCAGACATGCCTTCTGCTTTCAAATGAGCCACCTCCTTCCTAGCATCCCTGAGTTGACTGATCAATATTTTGAACGTCTATTTTCTAGGTGGAGTAGCGATGTGAACAGTCTCAATAGGCTTTTTCATGGCTTCCTCCTCCTGTTGCACATGGATTACTTCTTCTATCTCAATAGGCTTCTCAATTCCTTTGCCTTTATCTTTCTTATTCTTTAGAATGGAGACCTTTACTAGGACCTGTTCTTCAACAACCCTTTTAAGAGTTTATGACCTTGTGAAAGGCCTTCTAATCTTGGTGCTAGATGTTGAAGGAGATGAAGAGAAGTGTAGCTTCTTCCCTTTCTTTGTTGTAGTTTTAGTAGAGGAAGGGACCTCTTCTAACTCTAGTTCAGGAGGGGGTGAAAGGTCTCTCTGTGGAGAATTATAGGTCTCCTCCTAAGTTCTTGTAACCTCCTTGATGACTTCTTGATCTTGAACATGAACTCTGCTCTTTCTTTTCTTACTAGTACCTGTTTGACCAACACTGGTGGATGGCAAAGGAATTACTATCTGTGACTGAGGAGCAGTTTCTATGTCCAATTTCATGTCAGCAGCAGTAATGAAGTGTTCCCATGAGATGTTCTTCTTTCTTATCTCTTCAACAACCAACATTCTAATCAACTCAGAATAAAAAATGCTAGTATCCACAGCCTTGTTGGAAATGCTTAACAGGTTGTCATTGATGGCAAGTACAACAATGAAGAATGTAATAGACGGGCACCAGAAGTATTTTGGGAAGAAGCTGCAGAGCAACCTCGATAAGATCAGAAGAGATAGTGCAGAGGATATTTGGTATGTTTTATAGGCAGCGTACAGGTTGTCATTGATGGCAAGTACAACAGTAATGATGGCTTGAGTACAGCTGTGATGATCAATAGGAAAATAGAATATAAGTCCAGGAAGATCAAATGATCGAAGGAAATGCAACGTTGATCAGGCATGATGAAGTCCCGTAAAGTTGGTGAAGCATTTCTGATCGTTGGATCCCATCCAAAATTTCTGATAGCATGAGGGTCGTCAGATATGAATATAGACAAGAAGAGCGCGCTGAAGAGGAGGATAGATATCAGGCGTTAGATATGAGCGCAAAGTCTGACCACCGTTGGATTGAGGAAAACCTACATGATATTTAAAGTGCAAGGAGTAGAGGGCTCACAAATCCCGAAAGCAGGAGGACCATCCATCTCAGGGGCTTATATGGACCGTTGATCCGACCCCCTGTTGGAGTTTCGGGGATCGAGAGTTCGAGATGACAAGTAATATCATCTACTTAAATCTCGATTTCGCGATATGCAAAATCACGACGTAATCTGAGCCATCAAACCAAGATCACATATGGACTGTCGATCCAACTCACGTCAGCAAACCACGTCAGCTAGGAACACGTGGCACAACCGGGTAATGACAAGTGTCAGACTGATTCAACATGCCAATCACATGTAAGTCACGAATCAGGGTGACACGTGGTAGTTATTTAACACATGTGACGTCAGTAGACTTACATCATGTCAGAGTTTCGAGGATCGCGAGTTGAACATGTCAAAGATTATTAACATCAAGAATCCCGATATCGCACTATGCGAAATCACGATGTAATCTGAGCCGTCATATCAAGCTCAGATCTGGACCGTTGATCTAACTCCATATCGGAGTTTCGGGGATCGCAACATGGAGAGGCAAGTAAACAATGCAACAAGAATGTCAATTTCGCGATATGCGAAATTGCGATTCAATCACAACCGTTGAATGAAGCTATGATCAGGACCATTGATCCCACGCCATTTCAGGGTATCGGGGATCGTGACTTGGAGAGTCGAGATGTCTCATCTCCAGACTCACGAAATGCGAAATCGCGAAAGTGCCTTATGCATAAGGCTGTGGTCACAACCCATGGTCACGAGAAGGGAAGGAGTCAGTCCAGATAAGCTCCATTTCAGGGTTTCGGAGATCGCGACTTGGAAAGTCGAGATGCCTCATCTCCAGATCCAAGAAACGCGAAATTCGTGAAAAGCGCTTTTTGCATAGGCGCTTGGTTATGACCACAGTCATATTGGGGAAGGAGCTAGTGCAGAAAAGTTCTGTATCGGAACTTCGAAGATCGCGAAATGAAGTGTCGAGACACTCAGCCCAGAATTGTCGAATGTCGAAATGCCGAAATGAATGCAAGATCCCATGGATTCAATCCAACGGTGCAGGTGAATTTGAACAAGGTCGGACGACTACTGTTGCACGACACAGTGAAACTGCTAGAAACCATTGATGGTTTCTACCAGAGGATGTGAAGAGACTTCAGTGTGATTTCCAGAGGAGCTGAAGAGTCACATGGAATCTGCCAGTGGAATGAAGACGATTCATGGAGGAAATTGACAGCTGGATGAGGGATTGAGCTCGTAACTAAAACAGAAAGGATGAGCTCAACTGTAATAGAGAAGATGAAGAGTCTCAAATGCCAGAGAGAAAAAGGAATCTCGACTTAACACCTAGTGATGATAGACACAGGGGTTGAACTGCCAGAGAAGTTGAAGAGTCACGATGATGATCACGTAGAGCACTTGGGATGTGGAGCAGATTGGCATGGTATGAGCATGCAAAAGAATGGAGAATATTGCATGCACAAGATGCACAAAACCTATGTATACATGGTACAGAGAAGAGAAGGGGTGACTGTTGGAGTTTGTTGTGGTTGTTGTTGGTGAAGGTAACTCATGTGTGAAGAAGGAGAAGAGTGTAGCAGTTTAATTGCATAGAAGAGGAATTGTGCAGTGAATGGACATGGCGCACAGAGCATAAAAAGAAGAAGAACAGATAGTGCAAGTCATGTGTGCAGAAAGGCAATGAGGCAGACAGAGCTACGAAATGTAGCAGAACAATGATGAGTCTGGTAAGCCATTGTTGAACATCATATCACTGTAATAAGTTTCAGTAGCAAAGATTTATATTTCTGGGTGGAAGGGATATGCTAGGGAGGATTGTTGTCCTCATAGGTTCAAGTGGGTGCCTGAACACAGGGAGTTGTAGCTTCCATCTAGTTGCAACCAGTGAAACCAGGGTGGTGCAAGGGAGAACTCTTGTTCTCTGTTATACAGGTTGGTGCCTGTATGATTGGAAGTTGGTGCTTCCATCTAGTTGGTGCTGGAAACACTCAGGGAGTTGGTGCTTC
>JZKD02S1741031.1:374316-390188 GCA_000966675.3 Picea glauca | reverse complement strand
AAACAGAGGTTGTAGCCTCATTATGAGTTGGTGCTCATATGTATGATAATGCAAAGAATGTAACTATTACTTATCATATAAATAAAAAGAGGTTTTTACCCTTTATGGGTTTCCTCAGGAAATATTTGTCTCTGTGTATCACATGTGTGTGACTGATGTTGAATATGCTATTATTTACTTCCCTGCACTATTGGGATTGTCCCTCAATGTTTCTGCAAAGAGTTTAAAAGAAGCATAATTGTTTAAGCACAATAACAACTGATTCACCCCCTCCCCCCCCTCTCAGTTGTCCATTAATCCTTTCACTTGGATTGAACCCTGTCTGACATCTTGCCTATGCTCCTTAGAAAATAGAAGGGTCTGTTCATTTCAATTTTTCCAGTAAAATGCAACAGAAGCCTTATTTGGTATTAGTATAGTGTATTGAACCTCCCTTCACACGTGAAGTACCTCTAAATGATCCTCAATATTTTAGCGAATTCTCCAACCAAATGATTTCTTGGCACCCCTTTGGAAATATTTTTAGTTTGATATTTAGGCTTAAGGAATTCTTTGGCATTGGCTGCATCCAAGGCCATGGATTTAAACCAACTCTCACCAGTGATAGGGATCCTTGTAGCAGCTGAAATAGAGGTCTTAGACACCTCAAATTCTAGGCCCCCTACCTTGGTTTTCAGGCCATCAAAATGTAAGTAAAATTGCCTTGTCACCTCAGGATGACCCCTTTGCATATTTTGGAAAAAAGTGAGGCAACCCACCCTTCAAAAAACTTCTCTAGACAAGTGCTCTGCCTCGAAAAGATGCATGTCTGCAAGCTCAATTCTAACCACATTACCTACCTTGTGTGACTTCTTCTTCTGAGGAGTCTCCATAATTTAGGATAAAAATATTTAGAGATATGGAGTGGTGATGACCAAGAAACAAAGATTCAGACCTAAAAAAGAATCTGATAGTGAAGAGTGGTTTCCCTTTTCTAGAAAATTTCCCCAAATCTATACTGATTACTAGCTTAGGAAACAATTGTTGTAAACTTCCCTCCCTTGACTGTGTACAGGTATTAAAACTGAGGAATAATCATATGGTGAAGGGATACACTGTAAAGTGTTTAAAAAACTAGGTCAAAACAGTCTAATTGAAAGGTAGAGGAGGAAGGGGAAGAGGCAACGATGTTTCAGTAACGTTTCTGAGTAGCACACTGTACATGTAGGAAAATACACTTGCTTGCATACTGGGAGTTTGAGAGCACGACGAGTATATTTCAGGTGATGGTAGCTGCAGGCTTGAGTGGATGAGGCTTATAGGAAAGTGCGATGGAAAATATCTCCTCGAATTATGCAAGCAAGTTGAATTCGAAAACTTTGGGCGATAATTTCTCCTTGAAAATGATATGCATAGGGGAAAAAACCATGGAATACCTGGAGAATAATGACAACTCGGAGTTTGAGAGAAATCTTAGCAGAATATCATGAGAAATTCGGCTTCAGCATCTGATCTGGTAGCGCCACTGCTAACTGGTAGTTTGTGCAGCGCATCAATTTGAGTTTTACAAAATTTGAAAACCGTTAGCAGAGCTCATAAATATGAATCCTCGAAGGCATATTTTTAACTAAACATGGTGTTTAAAACAAGGAAGAGATGACATCAGTGCAATAATCAAGAATCATGGTGAAAGATGAAAGACATGGAGTGCGCTACAAAAATTCTTCGTCAGTTGGCAACGCCTCTTTTCAAATAATGATTTGACCAGTAAACATGGGACAAAGCACAACAAGGAAAGGCTACAGAGGCATGAGTGAGGAGGGTGGCATGTCAAGTTGAGCTAGTCATGGACTGAGTGGGACTTAGTGTCAAATCAAGGAGGGGATCAAAAACATAAGTCATCAAAAACGAACCTAGGCCAAAAGTTCACGTGAGGATCAAATTTTGAGCCATGAATTAAAAACTTTATTTATGAAGGGAACATAAGAAAACACACTTTTAAGGGGATAAATCAAAATTTAAAATCTAAAGGCTTAGGAAAAAATTAAAACTAAAGGCTAAAGACCCAAGGCAACTTGGTGTGATAACATTGGATCCACAGGGGATGGCATGCCTCCTGGCTGCCAAGAACAGGTATATTAAGTTCCTTATCCTAGGGTTATGGGGTCAGTTATTAAAACAAAAATAAAATAAATATGATATTTACAATGCATGAAAAGACACTCATGGCTCAAAAAAAGTACTTTTTCAGAAAATTCCCATTGACAGGGCCACCAAAAACATCTTCATCCTCCAAATTTTGCAACTTGAAAGTGTTATTAGAGAATACCTCAGAAATTTTGAAGGGACCAATCCATAAGGCTTCAAATTTACCATGCTTGCCTTTGTCTTTCTTGGTGCATCCCACTTGAGCACTAGATTGCCCAGTTGGAAATACTCTTTATTCACTTTATTGTTGAAAGAATGCTTGATCTTCTGTTGATGGTCATGTGCTTTATCCAGAAGTTGCTCCCGAGTCTCCTTCACTTCAACCAACTATTGTATCCTTCTGATTATATCATCCGGCTCCCCTTGGAAATATTTGAATAATTTTTTCACAGGAAAGACAAGTCAAGAAGGAAACATGGCCTCAACTCCATACACAAGATGGAAAGGAGAAATACCAAGGGATCTCTTCATTTTCATTTTGTCAGCCCACAAAGAAAACTTGATCTTTGAATCCCCTGCTTTCTTGTTGTCCTATAACATTTTATTGACGATCTTTATAAGGATTTTGTTAGAGGACTCTGCAAGTCCATTCCCTTGGGGGTAGTAAGGAGTAGAGTGAACCAACATGATTCCAAATTGTTCACAGAACTGAATCAATGGTTTAGCCTTGAAAGATGCAACATTGTCAATGAAAATTATGTTCAGACAACCAAACCTCACCATAATATCCTAAAGGAAACCAATGAAAAATTTGTGGGAAGCATTCCTTGTAGGGATAGCTTCTATCCACTTACTAAAGTAATACGTGGCAGTCAAGATCCACCTATGTTGACCACTAGAAGAAGGATGAATTTCCCCAATAAAATTGAGGCCCCACTGTTGAAAGGGTCCTGAAGCTACCACGGGCTTTAATGGAAAAGACTTGAGTTTCTTCTTTCCAGAGAATTTTTGACACTTAACACAGGCTCTGATCTTAGCACAAATATCGGTGAATAGACTAGGTCAGAAGTACCCGGCCCTGAGAATATTATATGTCGTGGTCCTCCAAAAATGATGCACCCCACATAAATTGTCATGAAAATCATACATAATCTTTTGGGCTTCTTGTGGGTCTAGGCATCTCAAAACCACTCCTAATGGGTCTTTCCAATACAAGACTTGATCAACAAGGCAATATTGAATTGATTTGAGTTTTAAGGCTCTCACCTTGTTCTTTTCCATACCATCTGGAGGCTGCAATATCTGTAGAAAAAAATATATTGTCCTTGTACCAGTTGCAATTTGCCAATGTAGGGACGACATGAGAACCTTTTTCATTCAATTCATCCTGTTGATTTTCTGAGCAAGTGTTGATGAAATTTACCCCCAAAGCTGAGCAATTGGATGCAACCAGAATCTTGGCTAAACCTTGGTGTTTAACCAATTTGGTAGGCTTAATCTCAAGATCAAATTCAAGGATTTTAGAAATCCACTTGCTCCTTTTACCATCTATATCAGGCTGAATAACAATTTCCTTTACATAAGCTAATGGGACATAAGCAATGAATCTTGAATGCAACACACAAAATCTAAAAGACTTGAGAGATTTAACCAATGCATAGGCATGCTTATCCATGATGTCATATTTTAATTCAGAATCTCTCAATGCCCTGCTGAAAAAAGAAATGGGTTTCTCTAAGCCATCAACATTCTTTTGCAATAAAACAACTGCTACTATATCAAATGAAGTGAAAGAAAAAATAAGAAAATCTTTGGAGTTGTCTGGGATGATGAGCACATGGGCTTTAGTCAAGGATTTTTTTATTTGATCAAAATAATTACAGGACTCAACAATCCATTTGATTTCATTTCCTTTTCTCAACATGGTTGTAATATACTTCACCAACTCAGCAAAATTTGAAACAAACCTTCTCAAAAAATTATTTTTTCCCAAGAAATATTGAACCTCCTTCTTAGATCTTGGGAGTGACAAGGTCTAGATAGCTTCAACCCTTTTGGAATCAATCCTTACCCCTTCATCTAACACAATATGCCCCAATATTTTTCCCTCCTTCATGGAAAACAATGATTTTTTGGGGTTCAAAGAGAGACCAAATTTTCTGCATTTCAAGAAAAGCTTTTTCAAATGATCATAGTGTTCTTTATCAGATTGTGAGAACATTGTTATGTCATCTAAATAGATAACAAAAAAATTGTCCTTCTCTCCAATAAATGCTATGTCCATAGCTCGTTGAAAGGTCGCTCCTATGTTCATCAAACCAAAGGGCATCTTAGCGTACATAAATGTACCCCAAGGAGTGGTCAAGGTTGTATTTTCTCTATCTTCTGGCAAGACAGAGATCTAATTGTAGCCAGAAAAGACATAAATCATGCACATCCCAGATGCACCTGTCACCCTCTGTAATATGTGCTCCATCTTGGGCAAAGGGTAATTATCCTTTTTAGAGCTTCTGTTCAAATTCCGAAAATCGACACAAAGTTTGATTTCTCCATTCTTTTTTCTCACTGGGACCAAGTTGTCCACCCAATTCAGAACACCTCAAAGGAATAATAATTTTAGCATCTAAAATCTTTTTTACCTCCTTTTCCATCACAAGCAGCAACATAGGATTTATTTGCCTCAACTTTTTCCTAAAAGGTTTGGTCTCTTCCTTCAATGGGATCTTGTGCTCTATAATTCTTGTGTCATAAGTTCTAGGATCTTCATAAGTCCAAGAAATCACGTCAGAAAATTATTTTAACAACTTAGTATATTCATCCCTCTGATCCCTTGACAAGTTTCTTTAAAACTTGACATATTTTGGATCTTTTTCTGTTCCCACATTGCACTCGTTTACATCAACATCATCAGTTGACACTTTCCCCTTTACTTCCACATCATTTTTGTCAAATAATATTTCCAAAGGAACTAGTCCTTTTAGAATTTAGTTGCTAGGTAACTACACAATATGATGATTAGCAATCTTATTAAGGAAAACATCAACATGGGGATTATTTTCAGAGTCATGATCCTGATCAATGTGTAATGTAGAAAACTCATCAAGAGTCTCAAGTAATTTTTTAATTTCAAGATCATCTTCAAACACCTTCCAATGCTTGACATTGTCCGGTATAGAAGTTATGTATTTGACTTCTACATCAACTTGAGTTTAGGTGGTAAGGGGACTCTAAAATTGCTTGTTGATACAACCAAAGAATCATCCATGGTATTCTCTTCTCTTGGAATAAATGAAATGTTGAAAGCTGAGAAAAAACTATCCACTAGGTCCCACACTTCATTTTTATAAGATCTGAGCCTAGGGTGCTTATTTTGATAAAGATTTTTGATCTAATGTATGATCAATTCAGCATCCCCAAATATCGATAGCTCTTCAATCCCCATGTCTTTGGCAACCCTCAATCCCAAGACAAGAGCTTCATATTCTGCCACATTATTAGTAGTTTCAAATTCTAGATTGTATGACAAAGATATAGTCTCTTGAGAAGGTGAGACAAAGACCACTCCAACACCAACACCTTCCCTAGAAGAGGCTCCATCAAATAACATCTCCCAAACATAGGTAGTTAGAGGAGGTTCTTCATAGTGGGTAATGGAGTGTTTTCTGATTTCAAGAGGAGTTTCAGGAGCATCAGTGAGCTGCAAAATGTTGGATCTCAAATCAATATCAAGAGAAAAAATAGGATGATTAGTGGGGTTTGCTTTGTCACTAATAATGTAATCCAACTGAGCTTCCCTGTAAAGTATTCTATGCTTCCCCCCCCCGAACACAGGAATAGTAGCATATGATAGGTCCATCTGCAAGGTTCCCCCAAGTCTTTTTATCCAGGATATTAACAATAGCATTCCGAACTTGGGGGGAACATCAACTACCATGATATCTATGACTACACTTTTCATGGGCAGCTAGAATAAAGTCACAACCAGATCCTTAATGATCCCCAAGAATTTCACATTCCTAGAGTCAAAAGAATATAAGTCATGGTAGGTCTTTGTGATTTCTAATCCAAGTTCATCCATAACAATTTTGGGCATGAGGTTGTGGGATGCCCCTGAGTCCATCAAGCAATTATGCAACACCTTAGCATATATGTTCAGTGATGTATAGAAGGGAGGGGATGAATCATCTCTATCTTCTATCAAAGGAACTAAGATAACTGTTGCTTTTTCATCTTGCATATTTACTGAATTAGTGGCACTTGGAGAAGATTCTGGCTGTAACATTTTGGAGAGATATTTTTTAAATTCTTCATTTTTTATCAATTCCAAAAAAGGTACAGGGATCTTGATTTTTTGGATCTCATTCTCAAAACTAAAAGGAGGTGAGGATTTCAGGATCTCTTTGGCTTCAGGGGTATGATTTTTGATCAATACTTTGGGGCTTTGAGTTTCTTTTTCTTTTCTACCAACTGTCATAGCCTTGGCAAAATTTTCCTTTTGGGCTAGCTGATCAGAAGCATCAGTCTTTTCTTCATTATTTTTGGATCTCAGATTATATCTATGAGGACCTTCTTTTTCTTTCTCTCCCTTACTTAATTCATTTAATTGAATGTCCATCAAGGATTTCTCATATGCAGATTAAGTCAAGTGAGGGGATGGTGATGTGTCACCCAAGAAACGAATCTTAGGATCAACTTCTTCCTCCTCCCATTCTTCATCAACGACAAGGTTGTTCTGTAAAGGAGTTTGTATCTTTTGATCATCCCTATCTCTATTTATAGGATCTCCTGGAAGGATCTGGGGAGTATTATTGGGTCTCATGAAGTTACCTCTGTTAACAAAATTTTGAGTATTTCTATAGGTTTGTTTTACTTCCAGTTTTAACTTCTCAATATCAGTAGAAAGGGATTTTACTAATTTGGTGAGTTCATCTACTTGAGAATGGACAATAAGGGAATCAGAAGTTGAAGATTCAACTCTATTTTTATCCTGTCCCTATCAGATTTCCCCCTGAGTTTATCAGATGCCACTATGTTGGATTCTACCTCCAAGGCTGCATCTTTCATATGAGCTAAGGAGGTTGATCTTCTTTCTCTCAGTAGAAGGAAAAACTCGAGGTCAAAGGCACTGGCATAAGTGATCTTTGCAGAGGTTTATGTAGGTTTTATCTAAGAAGGAATCTTATTGTACATTTTTTTGAATCTTTTAGAGAAGTCAGAGACAAACTCTCCCTCTTTCCTCTTTAGGGATCCAAATTCTGTGATATAATACAAAATGTACTTTTTATCTCCCCACTGTCTCAAAAAGGCATTGTCTAATGCCTCAATCTCAGTAATGGATCTAGGGGCCAAGCCCCTAAACCACTTCCTACCCTCACCAAAAAGGCTTTGGACAAATACTCTCATCCACACATCCTCATTTTCAATATTTTGATTGTCTGCATAATTGTAGAAGGCAACAAGATGTTCTTCGACAATTATATCTTGTTCTCTTGTGAATTTGGGCATGTATTTTAAATATTCTCCAATAGGGAGAGCATTCACTGGCTGAGGTAAGCCAAGAGGGGAATATCTTGCAGCCACTATGGAATCCATCCTATTTGCAGGGGGGTTAGTGCCTGCCATTGGATTTTGGACTCTTGGTGAACAAGGAGGAGAAGGAGACTTGACTGCATGTAGCTTTGGAGAAAAAGGAAAGTATGAAGGGAAATTTTATTTTTCACAGCAGAAGGTTGAGTCTTGGAAGAAGATGGTAAAGTATGTAAAGGGGATGAGGTTTCCTCTTCTTTGGCTACAGGAAATTTTAACGGAGGAGGGGTAGCAAAGCCTAAAGTAGAAAAATCTTCAAGACTCTCAAGACTGAACCACTTTACAATGTCAGGGGAAGAAAGAATTTCAAAGTTTTCTTCTTTTAAATCAATTTCAAAAGAGGATTATTCAATAGGAAACTTTTTGAAATTAATATTCTTAGATACTTCAGGAGAAGGTAAAGAAGGATTACTTGATATAACAACTGGAGTATTAAGAGTGGAATCAGGCAACTGAACAGAAGCACTTGTAGCAAGCAGTAGAAAAAATTTCTTGAGAAGATTTTCCCTTCTTGATTATATTCTCTGGATCAGCCTCAAGTGGAACCAAAGGTATTTTTGGATTTGATCTCTTATATCTGCCTTTAGGTGCCAGAGCTGAAAAAATGGAGTCTCCAGGTGCAAGCTGCAATCTTCAAGATACTAATTTCCAATGCACCTTCAGAACTAATAAGATTTTTCATTCAATCTAAGGGAAATTTCTTCAACTCGTTCCCCAGCAATGGCACCTAGAATTTTAGCACTAGCAATCACCCTCGTATTGCATGGAAGGTAAGCCTAGTACCCATCAGGTTATGCGTAAATGTAAATGAGTTTTTAAGGGGTCAAATGGATAAGAATCAAGATGATAATGTTCTAACTCAGAAATTTGGGCTAGCATGAATGAGGAATTGAGGTCTTGACTAAATTCAATCAGTAAGTGGGAGTAAAGGTGAATGGAGGGAAGACTTTGGTGAGAAGAATGTAAAGGTTGCTATAAACATCAGGTCTGCAAGCAACGTAAGGAAGAAAACCTCTAACACAAGATCTTCTTGAGTTCAAAGTTTAAGGACACTAAAGAAACATCATAATAATATTATAATCAAACATTCATCATAATATCAGAACAAAAATCCATGTGAATCATTCAAGAATGAATACTTCAGCATTAGAGGAAAATAAGTTGGAATAAGGAAGTTGATTTCTATTAACCAAGATATCTCAAATCAAGTACACAACCAGTTCATAGTAACTTCATCAAAATATTACAGCATAAGGAAGCCTAGCTTAACCATTCGAACCTACCAAAGCATTTATACTTTCTATTTATAACAAAAGGGGAGGTAACAGCTGGAGGTGTGAGCTTGCCTTCTTACCATGAAAATATCCAAGTAGTTATTTTATCCAACAACTTAAACTAACAACTATGCTATAAAAGGGGAAAATTTTGGTCACTGATCCAACCAATCTTTGAATTGACTTGACCTTCCTTTGATGTGCAACTGCTTTCTTGCCAAGTGTCCTTCAGGGGGCATGTAACTATCATCATGCTACCAATTGCTATCTCTGCAATTATGCACATCATCAATTATTCACAAAGATGCTAATTCGACTCCCCTTGATTCCTGGTACCTGTTGGTAGCATCATTTGGTAGCGCTCTGAGTAGAGAGCCTTTGTAGTGCCTTTACCAAATTTCTTGTGATTCTGTAGTGCAACCTCCAAAATAGACAGGTCAAATGAGTAGCGCCAAGCCTGTGTGTCTTCTGTGCAAAATTCAACCTTTGTCAAAATTTTGGTAGTGCCTTCCTGTGTGTCTCTATAAAACTTTCAGTAGCACTCGCCTGTATAATTCACTCTCTGTTAAAATTTCGGTAGCGCCCGTATGTGTGTCTGCGTGCAATTTGGTAGCACCATCATAATTCGCAACACCATCACTTCAATGTTGATAGATTTGTTAGCACCCTCGGGTAGTTAGCAACACCATTAGTCTTAGGCGATTTAGCAGCGTTATAGGTAGCAGACTGATGGAAAATGAAAAATAGACTATTTTGTAGTGCCATAGCGCTAATAATGTCTGCGCTACTACAGTTGAAGGGATTAATTCTTTACAAAAAACCCAAAACTCTGAGCAGTAAGAACTAGGAGCCTGTATAGCTTGTATAGGTGGCATATGTAGTATTTCCTTAATTACTTATCTTTGCAAAAAGGGGCCATCTTCAAAAATGGATCTCACCTTTCACCAATTACTTCATTAACCTAACACTCCTTCTTGTAGAAGGATGAATTCCCTTTGGCACAACAATATGCTTCCTTTAGCAGTAACATGCTTCTTCACTGGAACTATGCTCTCCTTGGTTGTTGGTTTCTCCTTTTCAATAGAAGCTTCAACCAATACATTCAAGTTTCTTTGAGCCATTTCATCTTGGAACAGTTTCAGTTCTTCTTTGAGATTTCTATTTTGAGATTGAAAATCTTTGTTTTTCCTATAGAGGTTCTTGAGTTTCTTATGAAGAGGTTGGGATCTTCTTGTTGCAAATCTTTCTAGATCAAGAGTGTGGTTGTAGCCATCCATGAGTTCTTTCATCTTAAACCTGTCAGACATGCCTTCTTCTTTCAAATGAGCCACTTCCTTCCTAGAATACCTGAGTTTCCTGATCAATCTTTTGAACATCTGGCTGCTAGGTGGAGTAGTGATGTGAACTGTCTCAACAGGATTTTTCATGACTTCCTCCTCCTGCTGCACATGGATTACTTCTTCTATCTCAATAGGCTTCTCAATGCCTTTGCCTTTATATTTCTTCTACTTTAGAATGGATACCTTTGGTAGGACATGTTCTTCAAAAACCCCTTTAAGAGTTGATGACCTTGTGAAAGGCCTTTTGATCTTGGTGCTAGATGTTGTAGGATATGAAGAGAAGTGTAGCTTCTTCCCTTTCTTTGTTGTATTTTTAGTAGAGGAAGGGATGTCTTCTAACTCTGGTGCAGGAGGCGGTGAAAAGTTTCTCTGTGGAGAATGATAGGTCTCCTCCTCAGTTCTTGCAACCTCCTTGTTGAGTTCTTGATCTTGAACAAGAACGTTTCTCTTTCTTTTCTTGCTAGTACATGTTTGAGCAGCATTGGTGGGTGGAAAAGGACTTGCTATCTGTCACTAAGAAGTAGCTTCTATGTCCAATTTCATGTGAGAAAGAGTAATGAAGTGTTCCCATGAGATGTTATTCTTTCTCAGCTCTTCAACAACCAACATTCTAATCAACCCAGAATGAAAAATGCTAGTATCCACAACCTTTGACTTGGATTGAACCCTGTCTGACATCTTGCCTATGCTCCTTAGCAAATACAAGGGAATGTTCATTTCAATTTTCCCATTAAAATGCAACAGAATCCTTATATGGTACTGGTATAGTGTATTGAACCTCCCTTCACACGTGAAGTACCTCTGAATGATCCTCAATATTTTATCGAATTCTCCAACCAGATGATTTCTTGGAACCCCTTTGGAAAGATTGTCAGTTTTGTATTTAGGCTTAAGGAAGTCTTTGGCATCGGTTGCATCCAAGGCCATGGATTTAAACCAACTCTCACCAGTGATATGGATCCCTATAGAAGCTAAAATAGAGGTCTCAGACACCTCAATTTCTAGGTCCCCTGCCTTGGTTTTTAGGCCATCAAAATGTAAGGCAAACTACTTTGTCACATCAGGATGACCCCTTTGCATATTTTGCCAGAAAGTGAGTCAGACCACATTACCTCTCTTGTGTGACTTCTTCTTCTAAGGACTCTCCATAATTTAGGATAAAAATATTTAGAGCTATGGAGTGGTGATGACCAAGAAACAAAGAATCATACCTCAAAAAGAATCTGATAGTGAAGAGTGGTTGTCCATTTCCAGAAAATTTCCCTAAATTTAGACCGAATACTAGCTTAGCAAACAATTGTTGTAAATTTCCCTCCCTTGACTGCATACAAGTATTAAAATTGAGAAATAATCATATGGTGAAGGGATACACTATAAATTCTTTAACAAACTAGGTCAAAATAGTCCAATTGAAAGGTAGAGGAGGTAGGGGAAGAGGCAGTGACGTTTCAGTAGCGTTTCTGAGTAGCACAGTGTGCATGCAGGAAAATAAAATTTCTTGGGTACTGAGAGTTTGAGAGCATGGTGAGTAGATGTCAGGTGATGGTAGCTACAGGCTTAAGTGGATGAGGCTTATAGGAAAGTGTGAGGGAAAATATCTCCTCAAATTATGCAAGAAAGTTGAATACCAAAACTCTGGGCGATAATTTCTCCTTGAAAATGATATGCAGAGGAGAAAAAACCATGGAATACCTAGAGAATAATGAAAACTCGGAGTTTGAGCAAAATCTTAGGAGAATATCACGAGCAATTCAGCCTCAGGATCCACCTCAATATCTGATCTGGTAGCACCACTGCTAACTGGTCCAAACTGGTAGTTTGTGCAGCGCAACAATTTAAGTTTTTCAAAATTTGAAAACCGTTAGCAGAGCTCATAAATATGAATCCTCGAAGGCATATTTTTAACTAACCATGGTGTTGAAAACAAGGAATAGATGGCATCAGCACAATAATCAAGAATCGTGGTAAAAGATGAAAGACATGGAGTGCGCTACGGAAATTCTTGGTGAGTTGGCAACACCCCTTTTCAAATAATGATTTGACCAGTAAACATGGGACAAAGAACAACAAGGCAAGGCTACAGAGGCATGAGTGATGAGGGTGGCATGTCAAGTCAAGCTAGTCATGGAGTGAGTGGGAATTAGTGTGAAATCAAGGAGGGGATCAAAAACATAAGTCATTAAAAACGAACCTAGGCCAAAATTTCATGTGAGGATCAAATTTTGAGCCATGACTTAAAACCTTTATTTATCAAGGGAACCTAAGAAAACACACTTTTAAGGGGATAAATCAAAAATTAAAATCTAAAGGCTTAGGAAAAAATTAAAACTAAAGGTTAAAGACCCAAGACAACTTATTGTGATAACATTGGCTCCATAGGGGATGGAATGCCCCCTGCGGGCTGCTAAGAACAAGTAGATTCAATGCCTTATCCTAGGTCTATGGGGTCAGTTATTAAAACAAAAACAAAAACAAAAAAAGATGATATTTACAATGGCATGGAAAGCCAATCATGGATCAAGCAAAGTACTTTTTAAGAAAATGTCCATTGACAGGGCCACCAAAAACTTCTTCATCCTCCCAATTCTACAACTTGAAAGTGTTGTTAGAGAATACCTCAGAAATTTTGAAGGGACCGATCCATAAGGCTTCAAATTTACCATGCTTGCCTTTGTCTTGCTTTGGTGCATCCCACTTGAGCACTAGATCGCCCAGTTGGAAATCCTCTTTATTCACTTTCTTGTCGAAATCCTTCTTGATCTTCTGTTGATGGTCATGTGCTTTATCCAGAAGCTTCTCCCGAGTCTGTTGCACTTCAACCAGTTTTTGTATCCTTCTGATCATATCATCCAGCTCCCCTTGGTAATACTGGAAGAATTTTTCCACAGGCAAGGCGATATGAGAAGGAAAAATGGCCTCAACTCCATACAAAACATGGAAAAGAGAAAGACCAAGGGATCTCTTCGTTGTCACTCTGTCAGCCCACAAAGTAAAATTGAGCTTTGAATCCCATGATTTCTTGTTGTCCTCTAACAGTTTTTTGATGATCTTTATAAGGATTTTGTTAGAGGAATCTGGAAGTCCATTCCCTTAGGGGTAGTAAGGAGTAGAGTGAACCAACATTATTCCAAAATATTCACGGAACTGAATCAATGGTTCAGCCTTGAAAGATGCAACATTATCAATGACAATTATGTTCGGACAACCAAACCTCGCCATAATATCCTCAAGGAAACCAATGATCACTTTTTGGGAAGCATTCCTTATAGGGATAGCTTCTATCCACTTAGTAAAGTAATCTGTGGCAGTCAATATACACCTATGTTGACCATTATAAGAAGGATGAATTTCCCCAACAAAATCTATGCCCCACTGTTGAAAGGGTCCCGAAGCTACCACATGCTTTAATGGCAAAGACTTGAGTTGTTGCTTTTTAGAGAATTTTTGACACTTAACACAGGCTCTGATATTATCACAAACATCGGTGAATAGACTAGGCTAGAAGTACCCATCCCTAAGAATCTTAGATGTCGTGGTCCTCCAAAAATGATGTCCCCCACATAAACTGTCATGAAAAGCAGACATAATATTTTGGGCTTCTTGTGGGTCTGGGCATCTCAAAAGCACTCCTAATGGGTCTTTCTAATACATGACTTGATCAACAAGGTGATATTTAATTGATTTTAGTTTTAAGGATCTCACCTTGTTCCTTTCCATACCATCTGGAGGTTGAAATTTATGTAGAAAAAATATAATGTCCTTGTACCAGCTACAATCTGCTAATGTAGGGACAACTTGAGAACCTTTGTCAGTCAATTCGGCCTGTTGATTTTCTGAAAAAGTGTTGATGAAATTTACCCCCAAAGTTGAGCAATTGGATTCAGCCAGCAACTTGGCTACACATTGGCCTTTAACCAATTTGGTAGGCTTAATCTCAAGATCAAATTCAAGGATTTTAGCAATCCACTTGCTCCTTTTACCGTCTATATCAGGTTGAATAAGAATTTTCTTTACAGAAGTTGATGGGACATAAGCAATCACTCTTGAATGCAACACATAAACTCTAAAAGATTTGAGAGATTTAACCAATGCATATGCCTACTTATCCATGATGTCAAATTTTAATTCAGCATATCTCAATGCCCTGCTAAAAAAATCAATGGGCTGCTCTAGTCCATCAACGTTCTTCTGCAATAAAACAACTGCTACTGTATCAAATGAAGCGAAAGAAAAAACAAGAAAATCCTTGGACTAGTCTGGGATGATGAGCACAGGGGATTTAGTCAAGTCTTTCTTTATTTGATCAAAATAATTGTGGGACTCAACAATCCATTTGATTTCATTTCCTTTTCTCAACATGGTTGTAATATACTTCACCAACTCAACAAAATTTGAAACAAACCTTCTCAAAAAACAATTTTTCCCAAGAAAGATTGAACCTCCTTCTTGTATCTAGGGAGTGACAAGGTTTGGATAGCTTCAACCCTACTGGAATCAATCCTTACCCCTTCAGCTGACATAATATGCCCCAATAATTTTCCCTCCTTCATGGAAAACAATGATTTTTTGGGGTTCAAAGAGAGACCAAATTTTTTTCATTTCAAGAAAATCTTTTTCAAATGATCATAGTGTTCTTTATCAGATCGTGAGAACATTGTTATGTCATATAAATAGATAACAACAAACTTGTCCTTCTCTCCAATAAATTCTATTTCCATAGCTCATTGAAAGGTCGCCCCTGCGTTCATCAAACCAAAGGGCATCTTAGCGTACATAAATGTACCCCAAGGAGTGGTAAAGGTTGTCTTTTCTCTATCTTCTAGCAAGAAGAAGATCTGATTGTAGCCAGACAATCCATCAATCATGGACATCCTGGATGCACCTGTCAGGCTGCTAAATTGAAGCTTTTAAGTGACCTGAAACACTAAATTGTCAAACCAGGGTTGGCAAACTTCGAGCTGATACACAGTATGTGTAGGCAAGCGTCTAGTCTTTATTTGAATGCTATCCTAAGAATAAAACACACACCTATTTTGAGAACTTGAATTTTAATGACCAACTTAAAACTGAGCATTTCCTATCTAAATCATCAACAAAAAAAACAGTCTTGTACTCCGATGCTGGTACTGCTATTTCTATTCAAAAGCGTAGTTCTACAAAATCACTCTACCTCTATGTTCAACCATCTACCATCAGCATTTTCGTTTAAGTCATGACACACAGGGTATTGTCGAAACTGCATTCATTCTGAGCATCCAAAACAAATCTAATGCTATCTACAGGAAAACAGAGTGTTATGCTACTAACTGGTACCAGGAGCTCCTTTTGTTCTAACTGTAACCTAACTGTTCTAAGCACGCAAGGAAACTACCATCTAACAAAACAAAGTGCATACTAATTCTAAGTTATGTTCGAAGTGAAAGTGAAAAGCCAAACAATCATATGCATATGCTAACCCTACAGGCATCAGTACTGCGTTTAACATTCACCAACATAAAAGATAACAGTCTGGAGATTGAGTCTGTTGAGGAACGAATAAACACGA
>JZKD02S1741031.1:350808-373989 GCA_000966675.3 Picea glauca | reverse complement strand
TGCATAAAAATAGCTTGAAATGCAAAGATACCTTAGGTGACCCCTTTTGCATGGTAGAGGGATGTTAAGTATGTCAAAATGAGGTCAAAAGGGTGGTACTGGCATATGAATGGAGGTCTGTAGTATGTAATATAGGAAAAGATCATGGTCAAAACCGAGGACCAACATCACCGGTCACCCCTGTAATATGTGCTCCATCTTGGGCAAAAGGTAATTATCCTTTTTAGAGCTTCTGTTCAAATTCTGGAAATCGACACAATGTTTGATTTCTCCATTCTTTTTTCTCACTAGGACCAAGTTGGCCACCCATTCAGAATACCTCAAAGGAATAATAATTTTAGCATATAAAATCTTTTTTACCTCCTTTTCCATCACAAGAAGCAACATAGGATTTATTTGCCTCAACTTTTGCCTGAAAGGTTTGGTCTCTTCCTTTAATGGGAGCTTGTGCTCTATAATGCTTGTGTCATAAGTTCTGGGATCTTCATAAGTCCAAGCAAACTCGTCAGAAAATTCTTTTAACAACTCAATATATTCATCCCTCTTCTCCCTTGACAGGTTTCTTGACAACTTGACATATTTTGGATCATTTTTTGTTCCCACATTGCACTCTGTTACATCAGCATCATCAGTTGACACTTTCCCCTTTACTGCCACATCATTTTTTTCAAATAATCTTTCCAAAGGAACTAGTTCTTTTGGAATGTAGTTGCTAGATAACTGCGCAATATGATGATTAGGAATATTATTAAGGAAAACATCAGCATGAGGATTATTTCCAGAGTCATGATCCTGATCAATGTGTAATGTAGAAAACTCATCAACGGTGTCATGGAATTTTTTAATTTCAAGATCATCTTCAAACACCTTCCAATGCTTGACATTGTCCGGTATAGAAGGTTTGTATTTGACTTCTACATCATACTTAATTTTAGGCGGTAAGGGGACTTGGAAATTTCTTGTCGATAGAGCCAAAGAATCATCCATGGTATTCTCTTCTCTTGGAATAAATGAAATGTTGAAAGATGAGAAAAAACTGTCCACTAGGTCCCACACTTCATTTCTATAAGATCTGAGCCTAGGGTGCTTAATTTGATAGAGATTTTTGATCTGATGTACGATCAATTCAGCATCCCCAAATACTGATAGCTCTTCAATCCCCATGTCTTTGGCAGCCCTCAATCCCAAGACAAGAGCTTCATATTTTGCCACATTATTAGTAGTTTCAAATTCTAATTTGTATGAAAAAGATATAGTCTCTTGAGTAGGTGAGACAAAGACCACTCCAGCACCAACGTCTTCCCTAGAAGAGGCTTCATCAAAGAAAATATTCCAAACATAGGTAGTTAGAGGAGGTTCTTCACAGCAGATAATGGACTCTTTTCTGATTTCAAGAAGAGTTTCAGGAGCATCAATGAGCTGCAAAATTCTGGATCCCAAATCAGTATCAAGAGAAAAATTAGGATGATTAGTGGGGTTTGGTTTGTCACTAATAATGTAAGCCAACTGAGCTTCCTTGTAAAGTATTCTATGGTCCCCTCGAACACAGGAATAGTATCATATGATAGGTCCATCTACAAGGTTCCCCCAAGTATTTTTATCCAGGATCGTGAAAAAAGCATGCCGAAATTGGGGGGAACATCAGCTACCACAATATCCATGACTACACTTTTCATGGGTAGCTGGAATAAAGTCACAACTAGATCCTTAATGACCCCCAGGAATTTCACAAATGCCCCCAAAAGTGTGATATTAGAGGAGAAAAATGATGGTCGAAACACTTTATAATAATTCTTGATTCAAGGGATTGAAGTCAAAAGACATGTTGGAAAAAAAAGAAAACATCCATCAAGATACATATATCATCCCCGAGGTAGGCATACCCATACCCAGAATAATCTAAAGCATGTTTGTCAACCAATACACTGTGGATCCATGAAATTATTGGCTAAGGATATGGCCACCAAACATACAATGTGGATCCATACCTCCATGACTCGATCAAAATGTAGACACGAGATTGTACACAGTGGAGCTAGAACATGACGGAACATAGCCAAAGACCAATACAACGTGGATCTATGTCACAATATATATCACAAATTCATAATCTCCATCATAGCCTGGGGAAGGCAGATAAAAAAAATGAGTGTTTACTGAAAAGTCCTCCCTAGAGTCTTCAATCTCGATCTCGACTAGTACAATTCTAACCATTTGAATAGATGGTTTGACGTCGAACATGGTAGAAACCACTTGATTACTAATCAATGATGTATATCTTTAACAATTTTGAGGGAAATCACCAATGATGACAATGAATCCCAAGGTACTCCAAGCACATTCCATCGAATGTGAATAGATGATCTGAAGTCGAACACTCGATGGAATCAATCGATCAGAGGTCAATGATGTAAACCAACTATCAACAATGAGGAAACCTACCATTGAGGCATGCAAGCTCCAAGGTACTAATTGGTTTCTAAGTCTAATTCTCGTATAATGTGTTGAGTCAAAAAGAAAAGACTCATCGAAGAAGGGTCATGATGTGTCCCCCATCATCGACATGAACCAAATAGCGATGAATAGTGATGGATCAAATGACGGTGAACCAACATAGGGGTGAAAATGTAGAGGTTGAATTCCCTTGAACATATCACAGCACAATGAATGACTTGGCAGCATTGACTCAATAAGACATGAAACACAAATGTGATGACAACCAACAAATCTCTTTGAAAGAGTCGAAAGAGTATGAAAATGCAAGGAATGGGACGACAACTAAAGGTTCTATTTTGAGGGAGTCAAAAGTGCATGATGACACGTGGGATTCAAATGGAATAGAGGCAAGCGGTAAACCCAATATACAAATAAGTTGCATGTTCAGGGGTGAAAAAAAGATGCCATAAAAGTAAAAGACTTGACCCAATTCTCAAATTTTTCTCCCACCCAGATAAGCGAGTAGCTCTTTGTTTTTTAGCGAGCTTGAGGAAGATGGGTTTGGTCACAAACCTAAAGAAGGAAGGGTTCAATCCCAGATGGGTCCTTCCTTGTGTAGATTTTACAAGTCCAGGGAACAAAAAATCGATGGTCTTTTCATATTTCGAGAGTTTGAAAAGATTCGATGAAGAAGAATCCATAATGGAATTTTTCGTAAAGTTAGTCTCCATGGTCCAAAAAAGTATAAAATGATACCTAGGAGAACTCTTCTATTCATGCTTGACTAGAGTATTCATTTTTCTTAATTAGTCTAATGAGTCCGAAAAAGGGGTAAACTATCACTCGAAAGACACCCTTTCTAATCCTTTTAACGAGTGTGAAAGGAAACAAGCTCACTCAACAATATTTTCATGTTTAGAGAGTCCGAAAAGAGCTTATAGGAGACTCCAAATGGTTACGTTTTTGTATAGATTTTACAAATCCGAAAAAAGAGATAAAATATACTCGGTAACCTATTATCATGTTTTAATGAGCACGAGAAAGAACACATATTGAGCTCGATAACCTATTCTCATGTATTTACGAGCACGAGAAAGAACAAAGACTAAGTTTGTTCTAGAAAATACTACTACGTTATGATGGGAACAAACCCCAGGTGAGGATCACCCCTAGAAGCATGTCTCTCTAGAGGTGTTCTACCCCCATATTTCATGGTAGAAGATAGTGGGTTTGCTCTAGAATGATGTCCAGAGGTTGGAGACCTGCCCCCCAAGCGTCATTTCCTCCAATGACTTTTCTTCTTTCCTCATTTAGACGTCGATTTACTAATGTGAATTTTTTCACGAGGTGAAGGAAAAGAAGGTTTAAGTACACGATCTAGAGAGAGACTCGATTTGAATGGAGAGGAGTATGTTTCATTGTTTAACGATCTTGACAGAGACAATGAACTATGCTTGTCAAGACCAGGTACTACCAAAGGATTAGATGATTCGAGGGATTGTCACACATGATTCGAAATCATATTTAACGTGGAAACATGCGGGGTGGCAGGAGCGGGTAAAGGAAAAATCCGTATGAGCGATGAATCCTTAAGGATACCTACCCATACACTCTCAATACTAGACTATCCTAGAAAAGGGACATCATTCATCGCAACATTGTGGAGATTGGGAGTGATATAGTCGAGTTGTTCGATAGTGATGATTTTCCCTTGATGGGGAAATTATAAGACACAGAACACTGTAGATGCGACAACAGTCATCGCATAGAACCAATTATGACCAAGTAAGAAATTGTAATTTAGGGACACGTCAACTACTTCGATATCGACCGAAACAGTCTTACCCTTCAATGTCACAACGAAATATTGAAAGAATCCATGAGGTTGGAAACCATGACCATTGAACAATTTCAAGGTGGTAGGAGACGAGGTAAGTTTAGGGGAACCTAAGTCTCTCCAACAAGGCAAAGACATGACATAGGTGAAGGCTCCGTCATCCAAAACAGTGCGATGGATGTTCTTTCCACCAACCAAAATTTGAATTTGGAATGTTAAGTTGTGGGAGAGCCTCTCCTTAAAGTAATCTAAATTAAATGTGATAGATTCGACTCCTTTGGATCCATAGCTCCAATGGACGACAAAAAGTTCCTACGTTGACTCAAACAACTCTGTACAAATTTGAGGGATGACATAGCAAAAGAGGCTTGCGCCAAATATTCAACAATGTTGTAGTTTTGGGCAACGTAGACATTTGGATTAAATATCACTTTTCGAATTACGCTCTTGGGCGGGTGAAACACTCAGTCATAGGTTGGCTTCTCAATATGAAGAGGATTGGAGGATGGAGTAGGAGTGGATGTGGAGGGAAGATCGGCAGCCTTTCCCTTAGCTTGATCACATGGACGAGTGTCATAAGTATTTGCTTGAGTCGTTACAGTAACTGCTTTAAACATGTACACCTCAAAGGCACTCAAGGAAACATCTCCATGGTGGGCATGACATGTGTTTCCCCCTTGCGGAGGGGAGATATTTTGTGCAACCAAATTTTGTTTCTGAGCTGGTTGGGAAACACCCTTCAGAAATTTAGTGACTGCCTCACGATGAGGGCAGTCTTAAGTGTAGTGGTCTTCCTCATAGATCATGCAAGGAAACTTAGGATTCCTACTCGGTTGAGTATCAACAATCTTTGGATTATCCGACTCATTAGAATATTTCTTGGATTTACCCTTAGTTTTATTCTTACCCCCTGGTTGTGGAGATGAAGTGGCTTGGACCGCATTCACCTCAGAGGTTTGAGTAGGAGCATAAGTAGTCTTGGTGTCTAAAACATAACTTGGTTCCGGAGAAAGTTTTGTTGGATCATTCGATATATGAGGATCATTAGGGATCATATCATAAATTGTGTAGAACTGGGAATATACCAAGTCCAAATACCGTGCATGGCTGATAGCCTGCTCCTCAGTAACAACATTTCCCATAACAACATTACAGGAAATGGGAGGCAAGAGTGACTTTGTAATCCAATCTATGAGGAGTTGGTCCAGAATGGGAGATTTAATCAATCGTCTTCATCGTCTCCACTCATGAATATGATCTGATATGTGGGTGGAAGAGGATTTCCATAGTGCGTTCAAAAGCTCTGTGTCGGTCTCATACCATATGGGCAACTGAAAATGCATCAAGAAAACCATGGAAAGAGAATTAAAGTAAAAAAAAGAGTTACTCGACAACTCAATTTACCATTTTGCTACAAAACCTGTAAGTGTTCTCTGATAAATCCTAAGACGGATGGAATCATACATCAAAGAGTTGGAAGAACGCCATAAATGTAAATTCATAACATGATTGTTAGGATCTTCCCCAGGATTTTCATCGAATTTTGGGATGTTGGATAGTAATCTGGCAGGCATGACAGGACAAAATGTGGCATGCTGATTGGGATCATTTGTCAAAGGCGACAGATCTGGAAGATCTATCATAACCAATAATGGAATATGTTGGTTGTCCTGTGGATACCGATGGTAATTATATTGCATGGGGACACCAATAGGATCGTATCTAGGTTGCAACAAGATGGAAAAAATGGAAGGTCCTCCTATATATGGTGGTTGCCTAGTTTGCCTATACATCAAAGAGTTGGAAGAACGCCATAAATGTAAAGTCATAACATGATTGTTAGGATCTTCCCCAGGATTTCCGTCGAATTCTAGGATGTTGGATGGTAATTTGGCAGGGATGGCAGGACAAAATGTTGCATGTTGATTTGGATCATTTGTCAAATGCGACAGATCTAGAATATCTAGCATAACCAGTAATGGAAGATGTTGGTTGTCATTTGGATACCGATGGTAATTATATTGCATTGGGACACCAATAGGACTGTATCTAGGTTGCAGTGAGATGGAAAAAATGGAAGGTCCTCCTATATATGGTGGTTGCCTAGTTTGTCCACTTATGTATAGTGGTTTTCCTAATTTTTCATTGATGTACGATGGTTTTCTTGATTGTCCACAAATGTAAGGTGGTTGTATCGATTGTCCACCCATGTAAGGTAGTTTTCCTAGTTGTGCACCCGTATACTTTGACTAGATGAATTTACCTCCTACGTATTGAGATTTACATGATGCCCCCCCCATGTGTGGTGAATGAAGGGAAATTTGTGTTGGAATGGTGGGGTTCATAGATTGCAGGGGAAAAGTTCCTTGCAGAAGAATGTTTGTCAGGTTGGGTTGACCCCACAAAGGGTTAGAATTTACTGGAAATGGTTTTCCAGGATATAGGCTAGTGGTAGAAGGGATGGAATTAATTGCAAGATAAGCTTGTGTCTAGGCTAGTTGATGTTGCAACCATGAAGGTTTCCCCCCAGTAAAATTTTACCTGTAGTTGAAGGTTTCCTCTCAGTTGAAGGTTGACCTCCCATTGAAGATTGACCTCCAATGTAGGGTGTACTAATCTGCGATGGTTGATATGGAGGCTGAGTAGCTTGTGGAATCATGGTTGTATGAAAGACTCAACTGTTGGCCACCTGGCCGATGGAAAAACCAAGTAGAGAACTTTGTGTGTGCATGTGTGGAAATAGTGAAGCATGAATATTACCTGACCCATGTGAAAAGGAGGATGTATGTGTGAGTGGTTGAGTCAGGGTTACCTATGTCACTGATGTTTTCAGTAAAAGAGAGGTACCAGAAGTAACAACTACATTAGTTGTGGAAAAATATAAATTCCCAAGTCCTTCAAAAAATACAAAAGATGACCGATTCACACCAAAATATGACGGGTTCACACCAAAAGATGGTGTAGTGGTTGAAATGGGCAGTAATCTGTAAGAAGAAAAAGCATCAACATATCTTGTGGATGGTGGATCAGTGAGTGGTGGGCCAAGTGGATCAGTAAAAACAGGATTCATGTAAGATGAAATGATTTCTATGAAGGTCATGAACAATTCTTCTACATGATGGTCACTCCCAGGAGATATGCTCCTGGTCTCAAAAGTTTGATATGTGATCATTCCTTCGGAAGAAACATTGTGTTGAGGTTCCTGAACATCAGGTTCCATGCCTTGTATACTATGAAATCTTTGATCCTAAGGACGACTACGAGAATCAAAGAAAAACACTCCTAAGAAAACTAAAATCAATCAACCAAGAAACAATAGGCTCAAGGATCTTCTGAAGATGGGATATCAAGCTGTCAATGAAGAAATGAGAAGTAGTTACCCCGACCTCCACGTAAAATACCTACTTGGTACAAGAAATCCTCTCTTTCCTGGGATCAGCCTCCAAGGGTACTGAGAGTGTGATACGATGTCTGCCCTAGGTATCATGGGAATCCTCCCACAATTACCTCTGTAGATACCTAGGAAATTCCACTAAGGCTACCAACTCACAGTCAACCTCTGGGCGGGTACAGTGGATTGACGGGACCGAACGTATGGGTAGTGTTATCACATAAATTTTCCAAGGGTCACAATTGACAGCCATAGGCGCAAGAAATCAAGCGAGTGAAGTTTGCAACAACAAAACTCCATTGTGCATTTCGATTTAGTACCATCTCTAGATGCAGTTGGAAGGTTTCCATAGCCGACAGATGGATAAAACTTTGGTGGGGGCACTAAAATAGTTGGCGCGATTGGATCAATGACCACCAATAATTTTGGTGCCACAAGCTGCGTGGGTGTTAAAATACGAAGGGCGGGCCAAAATCCAAACCACGGTATTGTGGGGAGGTTATGTGGTGGAAAGAAGTGCATTTCAAGATCGAAAGCGATGTGGGACCAAACTGCTTTCAANCATCGCTTTCGATCTAGAAGTGCATTTCAAGATCGAAAGCGATGTGGGACCAAACTGCTTTCAACGACCTCGAAATCACATTCTCTTACAGGGTCGTATCCGAGAATACTGGACTATCAACTCGAGGTAACATAGAGGGAAGTTTTCTCCAGCAGACCCATGTCGATTTGACTTGCCTTCTGACAGAATAAATACCCATACTAATCTGAGCTCGTGTCTGACAGGAGAAAACACGCACAAGCATGATGGTCAACACGCAATCCAAGCTCTAGTCTATTGTTTGAGCATAAATACTTCAAATGAATGAGAAGAATAGGGGGGGTTCAGAGGCTAGATAGCCGAAAGAGTCTTAGGAGCAGGGCTCTGTATTTTTTAGTTTGTAAGCTTGAGGGGCATGGATTGTAAATATTCAATTATTGAAGATTCCTTTGAGTGTTTTTATCAGACTGTTTTCTTAGTTTACATGTTGTTTTGTTTTTCTTGTCTGGAGGTAGCATATATGATTTATGGATTCCTGAGACGGTAAAGGATCTATTGTCATCTTGCCCATATTTCATTGTTTATCACTTAGATGTTTGTTGTTTTCTTCTTGTCTAGAGGTAGCACCTCTGATTTATGGATTCTTGAGGTGGTAGAGGATTTGTTGTCATCTTGCCCATATTTCATCGTTTATGACTCAAATGTTTGTTGTCTTTGTATTCTCTAGAGGTAACACCTCTAATCTATGGATTCTTGAGATGGTGGAGGATTTGTTGTCATCTTGCCCATGTTTCATCATTTACCACTCAGACAAATTCTGTCTTATTTCTTCTAAATATTTTGTTTGATAGACAGTTTAAATGCCTTCATTGATCACGATACTTTTGACTCCATTGCCCAACTATTTAGACCTTATCTGCAGATACCTCTTCCATCTTTTCCTCTCTCTTGAGTCTTACTAATCCACCTACTCAAAACATTTCAATAAATTTACGTTTTGATGGGTACTGGGATTATCCTCTTGCGGTCTCAGGGTGACTCTCAGTGCTAACATTAATGGGGCCATTGTCGGGGACGGAAGTGAAGATATCTTCGTTGGGAGAATGACAACAAATAGATCCAGTTTTAGATGGTGAACTGAAGTTGGACACATTATTCTGACTGCTTATCTTTCACCATGGTAACTCCATTGTTCGAAAATCTATTGGCGACTCCACTGGTTTGAAATAGACAAGATTTTAGCTCTGAGGTATTCTTTCTTTTATTTTCAAAGATAGTTGGTTTCCCTAATCCATTGCCTAGTAGAGATGAATGGGAAAGTAGCCTTCCTAAATTTCAAGGAGAAGAGTGGGAGGTACCATATGAACACTTGATGGATTTTCATGATTTTATTCATCAACTTTGCATCGTTCTTGAAGATGTTTAGATAAATATTTTCATGTATTCATTAGAGGGGATTTCTCATGATTGGTGTAGATCTCTTCTAGTTGCAAGTATCATCTCTTTGACAGGATTTCATGCATCTTTCAATTCCTTTCGTAAAGAATATTTTCCAGCTGAATGTATTTTTGAGAGATGTTGTAATGAATTTTTTTTGCTACATAAAGATTCTACTAGTGACGAAAGGACGATTTGTGATGAAGTATTTATTGTAGAAGAAAACATTTACCATGAAAATCATGAGGTGTTGAATGATATTCATTATGTTAACAATAACACATAAACGTCTGGCATCATATCAGATGTATCTATTGTTTTAAATGTTCATGAAGATCAACATCTATTTTTTATATATTCTAATGACAAAGAGCAAGTGTATTCTGCAGTCAAAATTTCTCCTGACTGTGAAGCTGAGATAGATGATAAGCTAGTTAAAAGAACTAGGGAAGATTTCTCTTTGTTTTTTCCTAGATTTTCGGAACTGAAGACAGATGTTGTTTTCTACTCTTATGGAGAAAATGCAGAGGATATTCTTGTCCTTGAAGAAGATGTTTTTGGCAGCGCTGCTTATGATGAAGATTTTTTTTCAAATGCTGACCAAAAACTACCAATTTTTTATGAATATCCTGGTGAAGATTATGAAGAGAAAATATTTTTCATGGCTTCTTTGGAACCTTGTAGCATGGTTCTTGTGTATGATAATTATGAACCTGATCATTGCGAGGTCCATGAACAAGAAAAGGAAGAGCTAAATGTGCATCTCATCTCATGTCCAACACTTGTAAATGAGCAAATATCACTTGGGAATAACCAACCTGCAACAATCCTTTACCCACCTGTACATGTTGAGAACATCAAACAACATGTGAGAAATAATGAAGTAAAGGAGATAACTTCTTACCAGTTCAACATGCCTTATTATAAATCTTATGACCCTGTAGGGTTATATATGGAGTTAAGTATTCCAAAATCATTAGAGCCTGCAAAGTTATTCATCTTATCATCATTTGGGGATACTTTTAGTATTCCAAAATATCTTTTCATTCTGATTTCATACTTCCCTTACCTTTTGTGGATAATTTGCAGTGAAAGGAGGAATTATATTACCAAACAGTCTGGGTGGCTATGGTGGAAGTTTTATTTCACCTAGAACATTGTAAAAAAACAGTTAGTCTAGGATTGTACATAAATAAGCTCCTTATGGAGCACATGTGTTTTTTTTCTTTTGTAAGTAGAATAGTGTACATATCATCCTATGGTCCTCAGCAGGATGTATTTGAGCTTGACTCCACATCCCAAAGGCTAAGGCACTGGAACTGTGTGTTCTTGGCAACTCGCAGGGAGCATACCATCCCCTATGGAGCCAAATTTTATCACATAAAGTTTCCAAAGGTCACAGTTGACATCCATAGGCGCATGTAAGAAGGCGAGTGCAAGTTGCAATAGGAAAAATCCACTTTTCATTTTGATTTGGTACCATATCTAACTGCAGTTGGAAGGTTTCCACAGCTAGAAGATGGATAAAACTTTGGTGGGGGCGCTAAAATAGTTGGCGTGCCCAGATAAGAGAGCGTGATCAGATCAATGACCACCAATAATTTCAATGCCACAAGTTGTGAGGGCGTTAAACTATGAAGGGAGGGCCGAAATCCAAACCACGATATTGTTGGGAGGTTATGTGGTAGAAAACAGTGCATTTTAGGGCCGAAAGAAGTGTGGGACCAAACCTCTTTTGACGACCCCAAAATCACGTGCTCTTTTAGGGACATATAAAAAAACAACATGTGGTCACCCCTCAATAGACCGATCACATCCCGATCCCACGGAGGGTTCAGCCAATGAACAAGGGTTGAATTTTTCAGCCTCAAAACCACTTGCTTTTTCATCACCCAATCTAGGAATGGCACGTGGTCGCCCCTTAATCGTCTAGTCGCACTTTGATCCTGAGGAATATTCATATAATGAAAAAGGACTGGTAGTTGAAACCTTAGCTCAGTCCATAAATAGAAGGCATAGGATCCATGGCGGAGAAGACTGGACTGTCATCCCAAGGTAACACAAAGGGCAGTTTGTTCTAGCGGACCCATGTTGATCTGACTTGCCTTATGACCGAATAGAGACCCATAATGATATGAGCTCACGTCTGATAGGAGGAAACACGCACAGTCTGACAGAAGGAAGAGCAAATGAACAGCCTTGGACATGATTGTTACACATCAAAATCACTCATTGTAATGATGGCTCATGTCGTCGTTACAAATATCGCAAGTGTCGCATATTGGTTGCAAGTGTCACAAACATTATCTTGTCTATTTCGTCTCTCTAATGACATCATAAAAACACTTAAGACACCTCAAAGACTAGTCTTGAAGAAGGGAAATCAATTGACAAGGAGTACAAGCCTTTTGCCACTGAAAAAGCCACTCAAAAGTCAAATTTGGAAGGGAGCGCTCCCCTACATACTGTCAGGGAGTGTTGGCTCTCTGTACCCTCTTCTAGGGGAGCGTTCCAACACTCTATATCCCTTTTTGAGGGAGCACTGGCCTTTTTTATCCGAAATTTGGTTTGTTGGAGGAAATGAGGGAAGAATCCCCTCAATATCTGAAGGTGGTTGGATTCGAATCTGAGGTTGAGGCATGATCTTAGGGTAGATCCACAACTGAAGGAGAGGAATCCTCAACTTACCCCAAAGATATCTCAAGTCGTTAGGCCTCTCCAAGCCTATATAAGGAGGCCTCCTCATGGTGAAAGCATAGATGGAGATTGAGAATTACACCAAACTTATGATCCCATAAGTGAGATTCCATTGAAGCATAATCAATGTAGATTACTTGAGAAAAGGGGTTGGACAAGGAGAGCTAGAAGAAGTTGTTGCACCTTCATCAAAGGATTGACCTATCGAGGAGCTTAAGATTGGAGCTCAGTTTGGAATTTGCGAGGACAAACGCCATTAACAAGGTACACATCTTTCTTCTTCCTCTTCATACATTATCTTAATTAGATCTAAAAATGATGTCAGTGTCCACGTTAATCACTTTTCTGTCTTGGCCTTAGGAATCTAGAGACCAAGAGGGAATCCGCTTGTCCGCAAGAGGATTCTCCTGTAACAGAAATTAGCAACTCCGCTAGGGAGGGACCTTTGAATTTTTCCTTCCTAGATAATGATTTACTTTTCTCCTTTTTATATTATTCATACTGTGTCCTTGATTCTTATATTTGTTGATTGATCCTTCATTTCATCCCATACACTTTCGATTTATGAACTTGCTCAAATTTTTTGATTTTTGGGTATTTTTCTGAACTTTTTGAAGCCTAGTGCTCCCGTTCCCTTTCTATCGGAGCACTAGCGCTCCCTACCAAGCCTTCACAGGTATTTGGAATGCTCTGGTGCCCCTTACACCAGATCGTTTCCCTCTTTCTGTTTAAGATCTTGCAGGAGTTTAGTCTCTAAATCCTTTTTTTTCTTGTTTGCATTTGATTAGGGTTCTCATCACCTTAGTGTATCCTTGTTTGGGCCTCCAACACCTTGATCTCTGAGAATTGATGATGCTTTGTTTGGGTTTGTGACGTCTTTTTCTTCCTTACTTTGAATAACTCTTTGTCTTTGATGATTTAGAGTCAATTTGTCATTTTCTTCTCATTTATCTGACTGAGTGAAAATTTTTTGTAAGGATATTCAGAGATATTTTTCACCATTCCATTTGATATTTGAGGTATTTCACCCAAGAAATTCCTGGTTTTTCATCATCCAACAACCTTCTCCCACCTTCACTAGAAAATTCCCCAATTTTCAAGCATTATGGCTGAGTTTTTTGTGCATTTTTGGGCATTTTTCTGAGTTTCTGGGAGCATCAACGCCCCCCTGTAGGCCATACCAGAGTGCCAACTCTCCCCTACAGTTTTTTAGGGGGCGTTTCAGCACTCTGTACACCCTTCTAGGGGAGCGCTAGTGTCTTTTTTGAGTGAAATTGCTTTCTTTTACTCAGATTTGTTCAGCCTGTTTTGTGGAATTCTTTACCCAGTCTTTGTGGTTGGCTTGTGGAGTGATTTGGATTGTTTCTTGATGGTTTTTTATGTTTTTCACTCTATTTTTCCTTGATTAGATCTTGAATCCTCTTTTAGAAACGTAAAATTTCCTTTTCTAGCTGTGTTTTTATCGAGACAATTTTGAGTGTTTTCTCTTTCTCCCTATCATTTCTTAGATTCTTCTCTACATTTCATTGTACTCCTTGGATGCTTGTTGGTTTGAGGATCCTTGAATGAGTTCTTGTTATAACAATCTTCTATTTGTTTTCTTTCATTTCTCATTTTTTTGAATGCATTCTTGCTTTTGGTTCGTGAAACTAGCTTACATTTGAAGTAGCGGAATTGCATGTTTTTTGACATTTTGGGACATTGTGCATCTAGAATGATGAATGTTTTCTCCTTCTCATAGAATAGCTTTCATTGAAATGAAAATATTGCATATTCATCTATTTGCATAACTTTCGAGTCGGTCAAAACACCATATTGTCCACGCCATTTTCCTTTTGAGTAACAACAGCTTTAAAAAATCAAGCGCTAAACTAAAAATTGAATAAACATTTTTACATTTTCTGGTAGCAAACCTACATTAGATTAGTTTTAGGGATTTGGAATAGGTGTGAAAGATAACTTTCCAAATCTACAAACAAACATAGGATCTTGTGTTAAGGAGCGGTGAAATCCAATTGCTACATTTTGTCCTAGGAAGTCCTCACACAAGGGTCAATCACGAGGTCACATTAAGACTGACAGAGTTACTCACCATGATTTGTTGGTCTTGGTGTAGAGATTGTGTGTATTATGGGGGTCGCTTGAAGGTATACCCACAATCATGATTGGAATCCTTTCAAGTTGATTTCGGGCTAGATACCCTTCCCTTGCACGTGGATCGGACTGTCGAATGTTTCCCCAGGCATCACTGTTGTAGTTGGTAACCTTAGTGGCCTATCTCTTTAGGGTCTTTACATAAGGTGACTATGGAGGGGCAAGTCTTCATAGTACCTAGAATCGACATTGGCCATAATCACTCAGGCTCCTTGGAGGGTATACCCATGATTATGTGTGGGAGCTTGCACCAAGGTGTAAGTCCGTTAAGCAGGTCGTCAATGTAAATTTTCCACCCGCTCTATCTCAGCCCCTTCTTACTGTGTTCCCGTGACGTTGGATTTCATCACCAACAAGTGTGATCATTGTGAGAAGGTTTTCTTTGCTTGCTTGCTTACTAGATTTTTAGCATGTGTTGCTTGTTCTCCCTAGTAGAATCTAGGTTGGATTTTTATTTTTATGGCGTCAGTTCCCGGAATGACCAATGAAGGAACCCCTTTTCCAGGGGAACCCTTTTTTTTTCCTTCTTATGGAAACATTGGTCCTCCTTACATTGCTACTTTGAGCCTTCCAGGTCTCATAATTGGGTTCCTAGTATGGTTGTTTTCCACTCCGGTGATCTCGAATGTGGGTGCTTCAGATGTAAGAACACCGCCCACACATCAACCTCATTTCGACCCTTCACCTTCTTCATCCATCAGGTCTCCTTCCATTTCTCCTTCTTTGCCTAGTGAAAGATCTCAAGCAAGTAGCCATATTGATCAGAAGAAGAAGAAACGGAAAGAGAAGAAGAAGAACCAGAAAGGGACCAAGCCTCCAACTACATCAAATGTTGGATCTAAGCAACCAGCTACTGTTAATAGTACTCAGAGTGTTGATAAGGTAGATAAGGTTAAAACAAAGAATCTGAAACCCAAATTCCCTTGAAGTCTTTTTAAGGGTGACCATTTTCTGAGGGATTTCCCTGGTATTCCCAAGGTCTTAGAAATGTGGTCTTCCACATCATCGGCACTTGTTGGTCATGCAGGTGATACCCCGTCAGCTAGTGACATTAAGGTTGGTAAGAAGAAGACAAATGTCAAATTCCCTTGCATGTTATGCAAGGTGATCATTATTCTCACCTTTGTCCTTGTATGGATGAGGATTCTTCTCTTTTGGAAAAGATTCAACTTCCAACTGGTTATCGTAAGATTTCCCCCAACCCATTATTAGTTGATAGAATGGTCAATCTGGTTCCATCCCCGGTTAGTCCGGTTGATCAGGTGGTCAATCTAGTTTCATCCTCAGTTGAATCACTAACCAAAGTAGTTGATCCAGTTCCGTCATCAATCAACCCCACTTTTCATATGAAAAGTGAAACCCAAATGACTGATTCAGTCCCATCATTGGTCAATCCCACCATTCATTTGAAGAGTGTCAAAGTGGTTGACCCGACTTCACCATCAGTTGATCCCACTCCTCCACTGACGAGTGTCAAAGTGGCTGCTCTGGTTACTTCATCGGTCAATCCCACTCCTACTTTGAGAAGTGTCAAAGTGGTTGCTCCGGTGACTTCATCGGTCAATCCCACTCCTCCTCTGACGAGTGCCAAAGTGGTTTCTTCGATTACATCATCAGTCAATTCCACTCTTCCTATGACAAGTGCCAAAGTGGTTGCTCCAGTTATATCATTGGTCAATCCCACTCTTCCTCTGAAGAGTTCCAAGGTGGTCGATCTGATCTCATCATCGATCGATCCTACTCTCCCGCTAGAGACTAAATCCGATTATGCCCACGTTTTTCTCCTTGAAACAAGATCTACCATGCCGAGGGGCATTCCTCCTTCTCCTATGAAAACCCTTCCAAGTAATGAGGTCATCCTTTTTGATTGGGGTGTTCTAACTGGACCTCATCTTACCTCTCACATTCCTTTCAAGATTCCAATAAAAGTTTGTGGTCGGGACATTCCTCATACACTGTTAGATGAAGGTTTGTCCGTTATCATTTTTTCCTCTATTGCTTGGAAAGATTTGGGTTATCCTAATCTTCTATCAGTTACCCAGACTCTATTTGCTTTCAACAGAATAACCAGTCACCCTTTAGGTATCCGTCCTCATTTTCTGGTAACTTTGGGAGGGAAAACAATCTTTATTGATGTTATGGTTGTCCAGGACCCCTTGGATTTCGATTTACTCCTTGGGAGAGATTATTTCTATGCCATGAAAGCTATTATGTACACTCTTTTTCATGTGATATCTTTCTCGCATGATGGAAGAATGGTGACTATTGATCAACTTTTGTTTGTTGGCCCTGACTTGACCATCAACCCAATAACCTCCCTAAATGGGTCTTATATGCAGTCGGTATCACCCCTGCCACGGGTCAATTATGTGGCATTGTCTCCCATGACTTCAACTTCTGATGACTTGGATCTGGTAGTTGACATGGTGATCCCTTCAGTAGGGCTATTGAAGCCTAATCTCCTTAACCCTATCATAGACCTTGACATGTGTTCCTTCCAGAGCATTGTACTTCCATCCAGTGAAGATCTCTTGGAAGCCATGACCAAGTTTTGTCCCTTGACATGGTGTCCTTCTAGAGCATTATCCTCTTGGAAGCCTTGATCAAGAAGAGTTCACGAGCATAGTTTCGCTTCTCTGTGGCAAGCTCCTTAAAAAATGAAACATAAGTCAAGAGCATATTTTCGCTTCTTTGTGGCAAGCTCATTAAAAAATGAAACAGAAGTTACGAGCATAGTTTCTCCTCTTTGTAGCAAGCTCGTTAAAAAATGAAACAGAGGCCACGAGCATAGTTTTTCTTTTATGTCACAAGCTCGTTGAAAAATGAAACAAAAATATGGGGATTGAACCTAGTGCCTTGAGAATAGTTCTTTTCTTGTGTCAAGCTCATTAAAACATGAAACAGACACCTCTCCTATCAGGTCGATTCTTTCGCCAGATCTCGTAGATGTTGAGACGAGTCTTTCGTTAACTCTCATATTTGAACCTTCATTTCATCCACCTGTATCCTTTTTCTCCAGCTAGTACAAAAATTGGTGACAACCTCAAAGTCAATGAATGAGTTGAAGCTTGGGGGACATGTCTCTAGCCTTTGATTATCATTCTTGAGTTAAGCCACTAGATTTTCAAGTTGGGGGAATTTCGAGCTTAGTCTTTGTTCTTTATCATGCTCATAAATACAGGAGAATGTAACCGAGTAGACTTTTATCACTTTTTTGGACTCGTAAAGGTTATACGAAAAAGGAACCCCCTGGAGTCTTCTTTAAACTCTTTTCAGAATCTCTAAACGTGAAAACATTGTCGAGTGATATTTCTTCTTTTCCCACTCGTTAAAAGGTTTGAAAGGGCGTCTTTCGAGTGATAATTTATCTCTTTTTAGGTCTCACGAGACTAACATTACGAAAAAGGACAAAATTGGAGTCATCTTTAAGTTGTTTTCAGACTCTCTAAATATGAAAAACCACGGAGTTTACCTTCTCTGGACTCGTTAAACAATCATACATTGAAGGGCCCATACGGGACCGAACCCTTACTTCTTCCAGTTTGTTAAACAAAGGAAGAGGGACTTACCGAAGGTGAGTTATATCGAGCATGTGTTACCCTCCTCAAGCTCTTTAAATTAAAAATAGGTACTCGTCTATCTGGATGGGGGGGGGGAATTGAAGGAAGCAAGCCAAGAAGTTTTTGAGAACACTACCAGTAACTCTTACGGTCACCCTTGAACATGACACTTTGTCTTTGTATGCATTTTAATCCACTGAACCTCTGCTCTGATCCAATCCTCTGGGTTTATTTTACTCCTTTGGGTCACCTGATGAAAGTAACAGCATCCACTGCATCATCAAGTTTTGGTCCATGTCACATTTTTGTTGTTGTGCCTCAATGTTCAAGGGAAGTATCTGCCTTGAGTGTCAGCCATCAAAAATATCTTGTTTCAATACCCGTGTAAGTCCATGTTCATTTTATCTACCAATTACATCTCTATGTCTATTTCGTGTCATTGATGGGGGATACATCAAGGCCCTCCTTCAACGATTCTATTCCTGTCGACTTCAATACATTATCCAGGAACTAGACTTAGAAACCAATTAGTACCTTGGGACCTGCATGCCTCAATGGAAGGCCTCCTCATGTCCGACAATGGATTTACATTATTGACCCCTGATCGGGTGATCCCAAGGATGTTCGACTTCATCTCATTCATTCACATTCGTCGAAATGTACTAGATTACCTTGGGAATTATTGACATCAATGGTGATCACCCTCACACTTGTTAATTGTTTACCTCATTGACTGGTAATCAAGTGGTTTCTACCATGTTCGACATCAAGACATCTATTCAGATGGTTAGATTCATACTACATCGTGATTGGTAAGAAGACCCTGGGTTGATTTATCACTCTTATATATACTTTGTCCAGGTTGTGAAGGAGTTCATTTCCACTATGACACATATAATGTAACAGAGATCCACTTTGTATTGGTCGTGGCTATGTCTTTTCGTCTCATAGATCCACTGTGTATTCTTCATGGCTACAATCAGTTCAGGTCATAGGAGTATATATCCACATTGATTCTTCAATGGCTATACCTTTTATCAATATAATTATGGATCCGTAGTGTATTTTGTGGCGGCCATACCTGAAAGGTCTTTATCACTCAAGAATAGGTATGCCTACCTTGGGTTTGAAACATGTCATAATATTTGTTTGATGGTTGTGTGCAGCTTTTTCCATCCTCTCTGCGTCCATCCCCTTGCTCGAAAAAGTCTACAAAGTACTTCAGTCATCATCGTCTTCTGACTTTTTACTTTGGGGGGAAATCTGTTACACAACAAAATCACTCATTGCAATGATGGCTAGTGTCGTCGTTACAAATATCGCACGTGTCGCAAACATTATCTTGTCTATGTCATTTCTCTAACGACATCGTAAAAACACTTGAGACACCTCAAAGACTAGTCTTGAAGAAGGGAAATAAATTAACAAGGAGTACAAGCCTTTTGCCACTGCAAAATCCACTCAAAAGTCAAATTTGGAAGGGAGCACTCCCCTACATACTATCAGGGAGTGTTGGCGCTCTGTACCCTCTTCTAGGGGAGCGTTCCAACACTTTGTGTCCCTTTTTGAGGGAGATCTAGCCTTTTTTGGGCGAAATTTGGTTTGTTGGAGGAAATGAGGGAAGAATACCCTCAATATCTAAAGGTGGTTGGATTTTAATCTGAGGTCAAGGCATGATCTTAAGGGAGATCCACAATTGAAGGAGAGGAATCCTCAACTTACCTCAAATATCTCTCAAGTGGTTAGGCCTCTCCAAGCCTATATAAGGAGGCCTCCTCATGGTGAAAGCATAGATGGAGATTGAGAATTACACCAAACTTATGATACCATAAGTGAGATTCCATTGAAGCACAATCAGTGTAGATTACTTGAGAAAATGGGTTGGACAAGAAGAGTTGGAAGAAGTTTTTGCACCTTCATCAAAGGATTGACCTATCGAGGAGCTCAGCTTGGAATTTGCGAGGACAAACGTCATTAACAAGGTACACATCTTTATTCTTCCTCTTCATATATTAGCTTAATTAGATCTAAAAAGGATTTCAGTGTCCACGTTAAGCACTTTTCTGTCTTGGCCTTTGGAGTCTAGAGACCAAGAAGGAATATGCTTGTCCATAAGAGGATTCTCTTGTAACAATGATGGCTAGCTAACAATCCTAGATGCATTCTACTGCTTGAGCATAAATACTTCAGATGAATGAGAAGAACATGGGGGGTTCAAAGGTTGGATAGCTGAGAGAATTTTAGGAGAAGGGCTCTATATTTTTTAGTTTGTAAGCCTCAGGGGCATGGATTGTAAATATTCAGTTATTGAATATTCCTTTGATTTGTTTTATTAGACTCTCTTCTTAGTTTACATGTTGTTTTGTTTTTCTTGTCTAGAGGTAGCATATATGATTTATGGATTCCTGAGGAAGTAGAGGATCTGCTGTCATCTTGCCCATATTTCATCGTTTATCACTCAAACATTTGTTGTGTTCTTCTTGTCTAGAGGTAGCACCTATGATCTATGGATTCCTGAGGCAGTAGAGGATCTATTGTCACCTTGTCCATATTTCATCGTTTAACACTAAGACGTTTGTTGTTTTCTTCTTGTTTGGAGGTATCACCTCTGATCTATGGATTCTTGAGATTGTGGAGGATCTGTTTTCATCTTTCCCATGTTTCATCGTTTACCACTCAGAAAAATTATGTCTTCTTTCTTCTCACCATCACATAAAGTTTTTGTCTGATAGGTGGTTTAAATGCCTTCATTGATCACGATACTTATGTCTCCATTGCCCAATGGTTTAGAATTGATCTGCCACTACCTCTATCATCTTTTCCTCTCTCTACATTTTTACTGATCCACCTACTCAAACCATTTCAATACATTTACATTTTGATGGGTATTGGGCTTATCCTCTTGCAGTCTAAGGGTGACTTTCAGTGCTAACAGGTAGCATATCAAAGTCTGAATCTCTTCAAGAGAACTGAAGACAAGTGGACTAGTAAGACTCCAAAGGACTCCAAATGGATTCAGGATTCACAAAGCATCGATACCAAATGAAACCAATGGTTTCTCAAGAAAAACCCCCAATATACACTCTTTCCGCTACGATTGGTTATGCTTTGGAGGGGTAATATTTGCTTCTCTTCCGCACGCGGCCTCGTTTTTATCCCATGTGTGAGAGGGAGCTCTTGACTATGATTATACGAAAGTTGGATATGTACACTTGCTAGTGTTCTACAGTCTTTTTAGTAGTCTTGGACGATTTACTCACTTCACCTAGTCCAAATACCCTAATCATGTGCTATTGTTGGTCTGCTAAAACCAAAAAATGTTCTAATTGATTTTATTAGCACGTGGTTGATTTTAATGGATTTTTACTCAAAGGGTTCATGGAGATCAAACTGATGATGTGTGAGAGACTCAACTCCAATAGAATGCAAAAGAATGAGATGCAACCCATTCTTTTCTTTGAATTTTGTGTAAGAGAAGGATAAGAGTTCTATTCTTCTTAACACAAGTGAGCACTCAAAACAATGAAACTTTCAATTTCAGGGATCAAGATGATGCCAAAATACCAAACAAATGTTTCTGAAAACCAAAATGTACATGCAAAACTAGCTCTTTTTCCAAACATATATCAAAACCAATTCCTAAAGAATGCAAAAATTTCCTTTGTTTGAATATGTATGCAAGGAGATATGAAGACTTTTTTGCTTCTTAACTTTCAAGAGAACTGAAAGAGATCTATGTGTGATATAGAGAATGATGAAGCAAAAAGAAATCAAACAAAGTGCACTAAAAACTGATGAAAACTGAAAGAAACAATGTGTGAGATGACTTGTTCAATCAAGGATTCAAATATGCAAAGGAGAAAGAAGACAAACACTCATGAAAATCCTCAAAACATTAGCAACAAGAAGCAGGAGGGTCCTAATCATCCGGAAAAGTGAGATATTTCAATGAGGAAAAAAAGGCTCAAAACGAATCAACCTTGGAAAACTCAAAGGAGAAAATTAAAATGAGTGACGAATGTTCAATTCTCAATCAAGCAAAGTCATAGACAAACTAGGAGTGTCTGGTCTAAAAGATTAGGCAATATCAAGCACACATGCAAGCTAAAAGGAGGATGAAAAAGAAAACAACCAAAACCTATGAACAAGAGAGATTATCAAACTCATCCAACCATTTGGAATTGATCACATAGGCTCAAGAAAGAACCTCAAACAGTCACAGGGAAAACTGAGCAAAATCTAAGAAAAAAACATAAAACAAGGTTCAAAACCTAGGTTTCTATAAGAGGACGCTCCTACAAAATGGAAAACATGGCATCCAAGGGGTGATGGACGCTCCCCAATGGCCTAGAAACAAGCATCCAAGATGCTCTATGGTAGTTAAACATGGGGGCGTACAAGGGGTGATGGATGCTCTGTAGAGTTTTTGAAGGCTCAAATTTGGCAAAACTTCTTAGAAAAGGTCAGGGTTTGATGAGTAAAAGAGTGAAAAAAATAGAAGAAGCAAAGCATGAATAAATTCAAAGGGTTTAAGGGCTAGAAACCTAAGAATAACTAGATGGTTTTCCCCATGGTGGTCGTCAATTTACCGTGGTGAGAATTATCCCCTTGCGGATAGTTTAAGTTCCCCCCACTTGGGTTTCCTACAAGTGAGACAACCTCTAAGAAATGGACACTAAAATCCTCCTAGCAAATCATTCTATTTGCTTGTGGGAGGGTTGAGAGAGAAGAGAAAAGGTGTTTGTACCTCATTTATGACATTTTTCCTCATTGCTCCAATGGTTGAGCTCCAATCCAAGCATCTCCCTCACGAAGTCAAACCTGCAAGAACAAAGAAACATTCCCCTACTACTGTATATGATTGAATAATAACAACCCTACCTACTGATAACTTACACAAAGCGATCAGATAAACAAGAAATGAACACTAAAGTATAAGAGAAATAGGCCAAGTTCTTTTATTAATGAAAGCATGAAAAGGTTACAACCATTAGATGTTGTTGTAATCCTTCAAGCCTCTTTCTTCGACCCTTGAACATGAATCCAACTCAACTTCCTCACAGAAACAAAGGTTTGGCTCTCCTTGACAAGATCATGAGTTTGATATGTTTATTTTCCCTCTCCCCTC
>JZKD02S1741031.1:299617-350758 GCA_000966675.3 Picea glauca | reverse complement strand
ACTAGTTTTTAGTTGACTTAGGGAAAGGGCTGCTTCTTCATTTAGACTTAGACTTGCACTTGCATTGCTGCTGGTCATCCTAGGCTAGTTTTCCCCCCTTAGCCTCTAATCAATTCCCTCTCCCCTCACTCTGAAATGGCCTGGTTATTGTTGACGGGCAAAATTGACCGTCTGTCAACTAGAAGAGTGGATCCGGTCCGGGGCTGTCTAAATAACCCAAGTCGTTTGGGGTAACCAACCCTGACGGGTTTAGAGGCTCCGTTAGCCGATCTAAGTCCTAGAAAAACAAATGAAAACTACTCTAAATTAACTAATCTAAATAAAAAACAACAACTAAAACAAACTAATAAACAAATCTAAACTATTGTATATACAATTTACTATCTAATACTATAATAACTCTACGAATTTAAACATCTAACTACTAACGAAATTAAATCTTAATCACAAATGTATAATATTTACAAATTACAGATTTGTAAATGAAAACCAACAAAAATCAATTACAAACTATCCTAAGACAGCGAAACTTTTTTTGATTTTTTATAATTTTATGAAAAAGAAATAAAAACTCTCTAAACTAAGAAATTAAAACACTAACTCTAACTACAAATCTAAACTATACATATATCTATCTAAACTACTTAAATAACACTTAATGAGCTAACCTGTGATAATGCTTTCCAATTTGTCCTGTGTAATGAACCCAATTTAGCTATTGAATGGGAGGAAACCCGCATCAATCCTCTGCAAGCTTCTAGTAAACAGTAAGCAGTAGTGCTCTTTTGAATATCGATAACAGAACAAACAAGACATAAAAGTTACAACAATCTTATAATTTACAAATCATAACATTTAGATAAATCTGTGTAAGGATTTGTACTAAACGATTCAATCAACGAAGAAGAAAAATCTGTAATTCGTTAACTGAAACAAATTAATTGCTGTATTTTTTAAATAAGAGAGAGATCAGATATAGATAACACATTAATCAAGTCACATCAACCTGCAATAGCTTACGATAGCTAAAGTAGTCTATAATCGACTGCAAAATGATATGAATCAAACTTGAAACAAAAGTTTAATATATTGAAAGTGAAAGATGTTACAAGACATCAACTTTCATCTCAGTTTGTATCATAAATCCATAGTCTGGTTCTCCCACAGTGAGGATCGTGTCTTTTACAAAAAAAATAACAAGTATTTAAAGACCTCCCACAGGGTAAAACATCCCTGTGGGAATTATCAAAATAGTTTACACAAATCTGAGAAAATATCCCAAGTTTCTGACTCAAGCTAACAACCTAAGACAAAATCAAATCCAAAATATCTTCTAAACTGCCACAACATGCCCAATTAATAATTGTAATTCGTATGCACCTGAAAGAGGAAAAGAATAGACAAGATTAGAGGATATCTTTTTGATAAAATTGATAAAAATCTAATTTTAAAGACTAGCTACAAAATCTTGTGATTCTGTAGATGGTCTAAATTAAACATAGAATCATTTTAAAACCAATTCAAAACTCAAAGAATTAAATTTAAACTATTAAACCAATATCTAATTGCTATTTGAAAACAAACGAATCATTCAAATCAAAAACTGTTATACTAATTCGAGAGCAGACAAGATTATGATCAATCGAATGATTACAGAGATAGATGTACTATGTTCAATTTGTTATCACAATTTCGGGCAAACAGAATCGTATTGGATAACTCGACAGCAATGAAATCATTTTCATGAACCAATTGAAATCAACACAAACAGTAACCAGCTAAACAAATTTTCCATGCAATAGTTTATGTTGCTTCAGCCATCAACAAAATTATTGTCGAATCCAAATGAAATCAACAGGATCGTTTTTCAGATTGATAGAACTATATTGAACGAATACAAACGATCATGCTAATCGTGGCACACATCAATCACTTGCAAATCAAATCAAACAAGAATGAATCTAAACGGTTTGGGGGCGACGAAATCGTTATGAATTAACATTGTTTCCATCATTTTAGCGAATAGATATTTTGCATAGGTCGAATGTAATCCAAATCCAAACGAAAATGTTAATTCAATTCAAAACAGAGTCGTTTTTCCAATTTAATAGACTACATCGTATTTATCAAACCAATCCCTAATAATGATGCATTATACTCATAAAAGATCATACCCATTCAATCCTACGAAATCGTTTCAAAATCAAATCATAAGGATTAAATCAGAGCCGATGGCATCCAACCACAACAAACTCGTATCAAATCAAAACATAACCGTGTTCTAATTTTAGCATAAAAATCTCTTGTACAGGTCAGATCCAAGCGAAAGTGAACCCCATTGATTTCGTTAATTCAAACCAACAGAATGAATCAAACCCAGTCAAAACCAATCAATTGCTAAATTGAACACGACAAAATTGCATAACCAAAACATAGCTACATTTGAGTTTAGTAAAATGAATCATGAACAAAGCTTGGTTACCATTCGACTCTATGCGGAGCACCGGTGCCATAGACAGGAGCACACAGTGAGTAGGGTGCAGGGGATAGGGTTTGAACATAGTATACACAAGGGAAAAATGCTCACAGGCTTACCCGAAAACACCAGGGGTGACCTGGGATAGGGGGAAACATTTATGACAGAACGTGCGAAGGTGGTGGAGCTATTTTGGCCCATGCAGAATAGTCATTACCCACAGTACAACCGTCGGTGCGTATAACTATCCAAATCACTATGCATATGTGTTAAAAACTATGTCATTCAATCAACCAATGAAACCTATGGTAAGTGGATAAAACACTCGCACGAGAAATAGTCATAGTTTCAAAAACCAAAGTAATAAATCGAAATCACACCAAGGGTTTTATTATCTGAACTATGTGTTGTATGAAACAATTTATACCAAGGGTCTTGCCACAACACAAATGTGTTTTTAATAAATCAATGTGCCAAGTGAATCGATCAAAGAACATATAAATCCAAATCACCAATGCATCACAAACTCGATCAAAAGAATATCACCACAGTCTTGTAAACGAAATCTCATTAACAAATAAGAATGCCAAAAGAATAATGATCTTGGAATCTTGTCAATTGTGTAACGATAAATAAGTTGGAAAACACGATGAGCATATAAACAAGAGCGATCATAACAATCTAGTGACGTTTTTAATATGACTTCGAAAACTAGCGTTTTCACGTTTGCAGTCGTGAAAACGAGAACCAAGGTAAGTGTGCAAACACATGTAAAACAATAGTGTCGTTTTATTGGAAAGATTGCGATGAAATCAAAGTTTGCAACACACTGGTGTAGGCAGATTATAAGGACAGTATGAAAATGCGAATTCGCTGCCAACAATGGTGACACACTGGTAGAAGCAGTTATCTCTTCCAAAAGAACAAATTCAGATTAGGATAATGAGAAAAATTCTAACTCAAAAATAACAACCAGAAAATCGTGTAAACATCATCATCAACCAAATATTCCAGTAGTGTTTAAAGGATGAAAACTGATAACAGTCTTAAGACAAGCGAGCACGATATTAAAGATACAATCTCCAATACTGTTGACAGAGCCACTGCTGCCAGTAGGCATCCATAGCCTCGACAGGGTTTCCATTTAACCCACTCTGACGTCTGTATCCTGCCAAGAAGTTCCAGATCAGAATAAAGGACATATTAAAGTCAAGAGGTTTCATATTTGCAAATTTTCATATACCCGACATTGCTTCGTTGCCAGCAGGCCTTTTCAGTACCCCGACAAAGTTGTCTTGGCGTCATGCATGCATTTACCCGCTACCAGCAGACCTGTTCAGCATCCTGACGGGTTTACAAGCACTTCCCACATCTCTTTTATTGATTTATTTTATTTTTTAAAGATATATAGTCAAGCGGGGTGACGCTGAAAATTATGATATTTTAACATATTTTTTTACAGACCTTGTCAGAATTTTTTAGAACTGTCCTTTATTAAGATCCAGAGATGTTTCATTTACAGAACCAACTTTCTAAGGCATGGAGACATCTTTTGAGTTATCCCCTTAATGAATAGGGACAACATAAAAAGATAATAGGTGATCATGACAAGCTTATGTTAGAGATTGAAATCAGTTAACTTCTTTCAAACAACAAACTTTTGCCAATCACATATGTAAATTTCAGAAGTATACAATTGATGTTTATACAATTTCTTTAGCAGTCATTTTAGTGAAAGAATTCTCTGTTTTGTTCATCTGAATAGCTCAGTATGCAGGTATGTGTATTTCCAAAATCACAAACTGATAAACTCAAAGGAGCAATAAAAAAAAAAACAGCAAAAGAAAAGCAAACAAAAGCAAAATATGTACATAATATACAAAGGTTATCATCAAGCGAAGTATATTTTCATAGCTTGGCCATTCACCGGATAGGTGTCAGGCTGCCCCTCTAGATTTTGCAATCGGAAAGAGCTGGGACCCAACTTCTCAGTAATTAAAAATGGTCCAAGCCATAAGTTTTGAAATTTCGTGTGCTCTCCCTTTCCCTCATGTGGTTTGTCCCATTTCAAGACGAGGTCACCTACTTTGAAATTCCTTTCAAAAGCAGAGTTAGAATCGAACCAGATTTTAACCAATAGTTGATGCTGATCTAACTTACGTTTAGCTTGGGCTCTTACCTCTTCTAGCTTCATCAAAGATTTAATTCGGTTTTCCAAAGGGGGACAATCTTCTTCTTGAATTTTCTACGATAATTGTAGTGAAGGAAGAAGAATGTGCGGTGGCAGAATTGCTTCTCTGCCATAAACGAGAAAAAAGGGGGAGTTACCTACAACACCTTTTGGTGTTACCCTATCATCCCACAACGCGTTTAACAGTGCATTGTGCTAATTTTTGTGATTTTCATCCACCGTTCTCTTGATGATTTTAATCAGATTCTTATTTGTCGACTTTGTCAGTCCATTGCCCTGGGGGTAATAGCTAGCAGAATACTTCAATTTAATTCCTTTTTCCAAAGAGAACTCACTCATCTCAAGAGAGGAAAAGTAAGAAGCATTGCCAAATACTAAACAGTCGGGAATACCAAAACGAGTGATAATATTCGAATTTAGAAAGGCAATTACCTGACTGGTGTTCACAGTTCTTAACACAGTGGATTCAGACCATCGGGTAAAGTAATCTGTGGATGTTATGATAAAATTATGTTGTTGTGAGGATGGGGGGTTGATTGAACCTATGATATCAAGGCCTCACTGCTGAAAAGGAGAATCTACTGAAACGGGCTGCAAAGGAAAGGCTGGTTTCTGTAACTACCCTGATGCTTTCTGACAAATGGTACACTTACAACACAAGGCATGGGTGTCTCTAAAAAGCGTGGGCCAGTAAGAACCGGCTCTCAAAACCTTATGGGCAGTGGTGTCACCACCAAAATGACCACCAGCTTCTCCTGCATGCAACTCTAGAAAGACTTTTTCTGCTTCGTCCTTCTTAAGACAACGCATGCGTACGCCATCAAAATTTTGACGAAACAGAATACCATTAACCAAATGAAAGGAGGTAGAATTTAATCTTAATGCTCTTCTTTTATTGGGATCCAAGTGACGGGGTGCTAACCCATGTTCAAGACAGAAATTTATATCGTCATACCATGAACTGACAGATTTTTGTGCGCAACAGATTTCATTTTGATCGTGTTGTCCTAGGTTTGACGTATCACTTTCTTCTTGTTGTTCTTCAGCCAAATCAGCAACTAACTTGCATAACCCTTGTCCTCTCACTATCTGTGCTGGGGTAATTTCTATGTCGTACTCCTACAAAGAGGTGACCCAGTTAGCCCTCTTTTCTCCTAGTTCTTTCTGCACTAACAGGTTCCTGACGGTTGGGTAGGGGACAATGATCTTCGTCCTGGATTTCAAAAGATAGGACCGAAAGTGCTTGACTGATTTGAAAACAGCGTAGGCTTGCCGATCTACCGCTGGGTAATTAAGTTCAACGCCTTTGAAAGCAGAGCTCATAAAGGCAATGGGTACTTCATTGTTCTCGGCGTTCTTTTGAGTTAGGACGGTGGCATAGGAATGGTCAGAGGAAAAAGTGTAGAGTGTAAAGTCTTGAGAAAAGTCGGGGCTCATGAGGGAAGGAGCGTCTATTATGGCCTTCTTTATTGCATTAAAAGCTTGATTTTCTAGGGGTCCCCAGTGATATTGGGTGTCTTTCTTAATTAAATTATGTAAAGGCCTGACCATTTCGGAGAAACTAGGGACGAATCTCCTCACGAAGTTAATCTGGCCTAAGAAAGACTGCATAGACTTTTTGGATGTAGGAGGGGGAAGTTTCGCGATGACTTGAGTCCTTTCGGGGTCAATAATCATCCCTTCACTCGACACAATAAATCCCAAGAGTTTACCCTGTTCTACTGCAAAAATGGATTTTTTAGGATTCAAGGAAATGTCGTATTTACGACATTGTTGTATAACAACTCATAAGTGAGCTAGATGATCAGTTTTATTTTTAGAGAATACAGTAACATCATCTAAGTAAACTACGACGGATTGATTGATTAGGCCTTGGAAAGAAATGCCAATTGCTCTCTGGAAAGTGGCACCAACATTAATCAATCCAAAGGGAATTTTTTGATAAGCATAGGTGCCCCATGGGGTGCGGAAGGTAGTTTTAAGTTGGTCTGGAGGAGACATCAGGACTTGGTTGTACCTTGAGAAACCATCCAGTAAGGATAGCCTCTCAGAACCATATACCTATTGAAGGATCTGTTCCATGGGTGGGATAGGATAGTTGTCTTTATCATATGCTCTGTTAAGGTTTCAGAAATCGACGCATAGTCGTATTTCCCCACTTTTCTTCCGAACAGGGACAAGGTTAGAAACCCATTGGGTGTGCCTAACTGGAAAAATTATCTTAGCATTTAGGATCTTATTCAATTCTTTTTTAACGGTCAGTTCAAGCTTAGGGTGCATTTTTCTCATTTTTTGTTGAAAGGGTAAGGTTTGGGGTTTCATAGGAATGACATGTTGTATGATGTTAGGGTCAAAAGTTTTAAGGTCATCATACGTCCATGCAAAGACATATTTGAACTCTTTGAACAATTTAATAAATGCAGCTTTTTCTCGTTGAGAACACCCCAACCCTAAATTAATGCACTGTGGATTGTCATTAGTTCCTAAGTTTACTTTTTCATATGATAACAAGGAACTATTGGTTTTACAGTTGACCTACTTTTTAAATTTATCTAACTACAGACTTAGGGATCGAATTTACCATGTTTGATGAAGATTCAGGAGTTCTCGGATCTGGTATTACCGTGAAATCACGCAAATTGTCGTTGTGCGTGTGTTCGTCTATCACCGCGCCTTGAAAAGTTTCTTCCATATGCAGGAACCTATAATATGTTGATCGTTGTCGAAGACTCTCCAGTTCGTGATGTTGTCAAGAACGGATGGCCAGAACAACAGTTCGACGGAGAATGCATCTGGGGATAATCCTTCTGCAGGAAAGAGTTTAGAAGCCACGTTAGTTAATAGATCAGCTTCGAAATTATTCAATCTAGGAATAGAATTAATATTGAAAGCAAAAAATTTATTCAATAAATTCCATACCTCGGCTTGGTAGCTTCTAAGATGCGGAGACAGACAATGGATAGAATCTCTTACCTGTCTGACCACGATTTCGGAGTCGCCAAAGACAGTCAAGTTTTGAATGTTCATATCTAAATATTTTCTGAGACCTTGCAGTAAAGCCTCATATTCTGCAGTGTTATTAGTACATTCAAACTCAAGCCTACATGCAATCAATGTTTTGTTACTTGCCGGATCGATGATAACGCAGCCTGCACCAGCTCCTTCTTTGGACTTAGACCCGTCAAAATAAAGAGACCAAATTTGATTTTTATTGGGTGCATGAGACTGTTGTGTAGAAGTTGTTGGCTGCACATATGCCACAATCTCAGACTGTTGTTCTGGGTTGGTGACAACTGAAGCCTCGGCCATGAAATTTTCGAAAAAGGTATCCATCCCTTGTACTTCGGGTGAATCAGCAGAAGGTGTAAATGGTTCATTGGGATCGTTCAAATCTGTGACCATGAACTTAAGGTAGCGTTCACGATTTACCTTGATCTTGTTGGGCTTGCCATTTTCTGGAAGCCACAGGTGAGACCAATCTGTCGCAAAATAGCCATGTAGCTGCTTCGACCAGTCCCTACTTAAAAACAGACCATACACTTCTGGAATATCCACAACAATAATATCAATAACTTGATCAACCTTGGGGTTAGAAGATAATCTATAAGCACATTCCTTAATTCGCCTATAAATTTTACATTGGTCCGATCAAGCTGGATGATTTTTAAAGTAGAGGGTTCGACTTCGGCATTAATATTCTGGCACACAGACCAGGGCATCACATTAGATGATGCTCTTGAGTCTACCATACAATTGTGCACGTTTCTATTAAAGATTTCAAAAGTTAACAAAAATGGAGGCACATTTCGGAGAGTGCTAAGGGCGGTAGCTTGTGGTTTCTTACTCGTCGTTTCTAAAGCTACTTTATCCATATTATTCACATTATTTACATTATTTACATGAAGTCTTCCTTTATCATGAGAATCGAGATTGTTTTTAGTGGAAGTCTTATGAGGAACTTTGTTCTGCACAACCTTGCTACTGTTTGAATTACCATTTTTTCCATTCTCTGTGATGTTTTGAAACATTTTTTGTAGCAGAAATGGAAATTTCAATCACTCATAAACAGAAATGTTAGCTCTCAACTTTTTAAGATCTTCGACTAAATCATAATCTAAGTTGGGTTTCACATGACTCTGTTTAGTCTCAGTTGGTTTAGATTGTTTTGGAGGGGAATTCGTAGTATTTTTGGCAGAAGGTTTGTTTGTTGTCTTACTCCTGGTGTTATAGGGATGCACTGTCTCAAAGTTAGCTTGAAAGATGTTATCCGAGAAGTGTCCAAAAATGTTTGGAGAAGACTCTTCTTCTTGAACCGTCTCTTGTTCAACTACCTCCTCATGAATCTCATGAGGCATCAAGTTATCCTGGGCTTCTAGAATTGTTTGAAGGGCGTATTGCAGACTTTCTAGATTAAGACCTTCAGTATTTCAATTAGGTCGGTTGGTGGGAAAAGGTTTCCTGAACGAGGGTTTGTAAGGCCCTTTGCTCGAGGAATCTTCTTCGATCATCTTTTTCAAATCTATAACTTGATTCGACAGTTTTTGAATGACTTTAGTTAAGTTTTCTAAATCAGAGGTTTCAGGTTGTGTTTTACTTTGAGTAGGTCTAGGGAGGATTTCGATCTTCTTTTTGGAAGATGAACTAGTTTCTGTTTCATTGCTAGTAGAGTCTTTTAGACTAAGTATGTCTTTTTCAATCTGGCTGGCCTCCTCGAAGGCTTCTAACAACGTGGATTTCTTGGATCGTTTAACCCAAATAGCTATACTTTGATGCAAGGCTTTAGTATAGTATGTTATTATAAGATTCTCAGCAGTCATGGAATCCGCAGGGATTCGGTTCTTAAGTGTTAAGAATCTTTGATTGAAGTCTTTAAATTTCTCTTTAGGTTTCATTCTTAAGTTAGAAAGATCCATGACTAGGACTTCCGGAGGCTTACCGTCTCCGAACTTTTCCAAAAAGCATGACTCGAACTTCTCCCAAGACACGATGGTATGGGGATGCTGGGTAAAGTACCATGTAGATGCATTTCCCTCGAAAGTATAAGGGAACAACCTATAGACTACGTATTCATGCTCGACATTGCGGAGTCTTATGGCTAACATAAACTTTTTAATGTGATCTTTAGCGATCTGTTTTGAGTCAGGGTCAAACTTTGGAAGCCACTTCTCTGGATGTTTGGGTAAGGGATGTTGTGCTCCAGGTACAGCTACTGCATCCTGGTCGAGCCAAGGTCTAGCAGGGTTGTTCTGGTTGGCCATTGGTGTAGTCGATGTGGAAGGCTGAGAAGGGGAATTGCCTTTGTCCGAAGAATCTCCTCCAGAAGAGGAAGGAGATGATGGAGGTGGTGAGGGAGGTATTCCAGATCCTCCTGCAACAAGAGTGAGGATTGGATCTGTAGGGTTCACAGTGAGGTTAGTGCCTCTGAGCTGCTCTCTGATATCATAGAAATCTATAGGTTGATCCAAAGGTCGATTTGGTTGCCTCAAACGGGATAAGGCACTATGAGTTCTTATGAGAGATTGGCGGACAATCTCTTGTATGTCACCACCTGTAGGATTTGGGGTTGTTGGCTCAACTGTGATCCGCGGATCGTCGTTTGATGTGGTTTTTGTTTGAGGGGGGATGTTATCGTTCGAATGACTTCTTGTCACTATAGGTGAGTGATTAGGTGGTGGGGGAGTCTTACGACCGCCTCGTGCCATTAATTAATTTTAGGCCCTCCTTATAGTGCCATTTGTTGACAGGAAAAAATGATCATCCGTCAACTGGAAGAGTGGATTTGGTCTGGGGTTGTCTAAATAACCCAAGCCATTTGGGGTAACCCACCCTGACTGGTTTAGCGGCTCCGTTAGCCAATCTAAGTCCTAGAAAAACAAATGAAAACTACTCTAAATTAACTAATCTAAATGAAAAATAACAACTAAAACAAACTAATAAACAAATCTAAACTATTGTATATACAATTTACTATCCAATACTATAATAACTCTACGAAATTAAACATCTAACTTCTAACGAAATTAAATCTTAATCACAAATGTACAATATTTACAAATTACAGATTTGTAAATGAAAACCAACAAAAATCAATTACAAACCGTCCTAAGACAGCGAAACTGTTTTTGATTTTTTATAATTTTATGAAAAAGAAATAAAAACTCTCTAAACTAAGAAATTAAAACACTAACTCTAACTACAAATCTAAACTATACATATATCTATCTAAACTACTTAAATAACACTTAATGAGCTAACTTGTGATAACGCTTTCCAATTTGTCCTGTGTAATGAATCCATTTTAGTTGTTGAATGGGAGGAAACCCGCATCAATCCTCTGCAAGCTTCTAGCAAACAGTAAGCAACAGTGCTCTTTTGAATGTTGATAACAGAACAAACAAGACATAAAAGTTACATCAATCTTATAATTTACAAATCATAACATTTAGATAAATCTGCGTGTAAGGATTTGTACTAAACGATTCAATCAACGAAGAAGAGAAATATGTAATTCGTTAACTGAAACAAATTAATTGTTGTATTTTTTAAATAAGAGAGAGATCAAATATAGATAACACATTAATCAAGTCACATCAACTTGCAATAGATTACGATAGCTAAAGTAGTCTATAATCAACTGCAAAATGATATGAATCAAACTTGAAACAAAAGTTTAATATATTGAAAGCGAAAGCTGTTACAAGACATCAACTTTCATCTCAGTCTGTATCATAAATCCATAGTCTAGTTCTCCCATAGTGAGGATCGTGTCTTTTACAAAAAAAATAATAAGTATTTAAAGACCTCCCACAGGGTAAAACATCCCTGTGGGAATTATCAAAACAGTTTACACAAATCTGGGAAAATATCCCAAGTTTCTGACTCAAGCTAACAACCTAAGACAAAATCAAATCCAAAATATCTTCTAAACTGCCACAACATGCCCAATTAATCATTGTAATTCGTATGCACCTGAAAGAGGACAAGAATAGACAAGATTAGAGGATATCTTTTTGATAAAATTGATAAAAATCTAATTTTAAAGACTAGCTATAGAATCTTGCGATTCTGTAGTTGGTCTAAATCAAACACAGAATCATTTTAAAACCAATTCAAAACTCAAAGAATTAAATTTAAACTATTAAACAAATATCTAATTGCTATTTGAAAACAAACAAATCATTCAAATCAAAAATTGTTATACTAATTCGAGAGCAGATAAGATTATGATCAATCGAATGATTACAGAGATAGATGTACTCTGTTCAATTTGTTATCACAATTTAGGGCAAACAGAATCGTATTGGATAACTCGACAGCAATGAAATCATTTTCATGAACCAATTGAAATCAACACAAACAGTAACCAGCTAAACAAATTTTCCATGCAATAGTTTATGTCGCTTCAGCCATCAACAAAATTATTGTCGAATCCAAATGAAATCAACAGGATCATTTTTCAGATTGATAGAACTATATTGAACGAATACAAACGATCATGCTAATCGTGGCACGCATCAATCACTTGCAAATCAAATCAAACAAGAATGAATCGAAACGGTTTGGGGGCGATGAAATCGTTATGAATTAACATTGTTTCCATCATTTTAGCGAATGGATCTTTTGCATAGGTCGAATGTAATCCAAATCCAAACGAAAATGTTAATTCAATTCAAAACAAAGTCGTTTTTCCAATTTAATAGACTACATCGTATTTATCAAACCAATCCCTAATAATGATGCATTATACTCATAAAAGATCATACCCATTCAATCCTACAAAATTGTTTCAAAATCAAATCATAAGGACTAAATCAGAGTCGATGGCATCCAACCACAACAAAATCGTATCAAATCAAAACATAACCGTGTTCTAATTTTAGCATAAAAATCTCCTGTACAGGTCAGATCCAAGCAAAAGCGAACCCCATTGATTTCGTTAATTCAAACCAACAGAATGAATCAAACCCAGTCAAAACCAATCAATTGCTAAACTGAACACGACAAAATTGCATAACCAAAACATAGCTACATTTGAGTTTAGTAAAATGAATCTAATGTATAGGATCCATAACAAAATCGTTTAAACTATAACAGAATAATTTCGAATCAAAACGAACAAAGCTAATTTGGAAGCAAAACCAAATATGTTACAATAATTCAAGCAAACTTAGAAAGCAAAACTCAGATTGAAATTCATACCTGGACAATGAGAAACGACTTCGATTATGATAGTTTGGAATTGACGAAGGTTGTTGCCGATTCGACATTCCTAAAGACGATCGAACCAGTGGTTTTATGTTTCTTGTCAATAGCTTGAAGCTTGTCCCTTTCTCTCGATAGCATTGTGACTTGGTTCTCTAAAGATTTGATCTTCGATTGCAATAATGGAACGTCAGTGTAATAACGCTCCAACCACACATTGCATTGGATACATGATGACTGCTTGGGTTTTGACATAACAGTCGAGGGCTTGTTTAAGTCACCAGGGGTTTCATTATGTAACTTGATTCCTGCGCAGTTAGGATTGTTCTTTAGGCACGGGGGTAAATTAGAAACATAGTCGTAGGGTTGCTTGGAGCACAGGCCATGGGAATAGGAGTACTCTTCATCCAAGAAGCGCTCGATATCGGAGTCCGAGTCTTTGCTCAGAACTATGGGCTTTTGATCAACTTCTGGCTTAGGCTTATTCCGAGCAAGTCTCGATATCAATCGAGCATTCTTATTACCTTTGTTGTCGACAGTAGGATTACCCTTGACTTTCTTACTCACAGGCTTCTTTACAGCCTCAATCTTGTCTGTTATGATGTCGGGTAGGTCGATGTCAGGGAAAATCGAGGGTTTAGCAAGGGGTAGAAGGACATGGAAAGGCACGGGTAATCCAACCATAGTCTCACTAACCACGGCTTTATCGATTTGAACAGACTCAGAATCAACAAAGCCATTTCGAGACAAAAAGGCTTGCCAATTATCGCCATGAAGGCTCAAATGGTGAACGACGATGAGTCTAATCAAACCATGGTGAAACATGCTGCTATCATCCTTCTCGCATTTGAACCTCTTAGCCATCTTGTAAAGACTACGCAAGAAGTAATGCGGCATGTTCAAAGGATAACCCATGAAATTCATCAACAACCGGAGGTGATAAAGAAAAACCAATCCATACCGACCTTCACAGGTCACGAATTGTTTAACCATTATCAAAAGGTTGTGCCACCTGGGTTTAAGGGTGAAAATAGGCATACCTTTGTCACAGGATGTAACCTTTCGTGATATGAATAGCAAAGGCCAGGGCACCTTGTTGACTTTGGAGTTTTTTGAACCATCTTTCCCCTGTGGCCGACAATCCTGTAGTAGAGCTTATGAATTCTTCATTCAGCTCAAGCTGAATGTCACCTACTTTATCCCTGCATCCATCAAAGGGAAGGGCGAATTGTTGTGCAAAAAAAAGATTGAAACCCTCGAACCTTTGTATAAACACCAGCCAACCATTGTTTTCTAAATCCTTACGGGCGTTATCAAATAACAACAGAGCTTGGTTACCATTCGTCTCTATGCGGACCACCGATGCCATAGACAGGAGCACACGGTGAGTAGGGTGCAGGGGCTAGGGTTTGAACATAGTATACGCAGGGGCAAAATGCTCACAGGCTTACCCAAAAACACCAGGGGTGACCCGGGATAGGGGGAAACATTTATGACAGAACATGCGAAGGTGGTGGAGCTATTTCGGCCCATGCAGAATAGTCATTACCCACAATACAACTGTCGGCTCGTATAACTATCCAAATCACTATGCATATGTGTTAAAAACTATGCCATTCAATCAACCAATGAAACCTATGGTAAGTGGATAAAACACTCGTGCGAGAAATAGTCATAGTTTCAAAAACCAAAGTAATAAATCGAAATCACACCAAGGGTTTGATTATATGAACTATGTGTTGTATGAAACGATTTATACCAAGGGTCTTGCCACAACACAAATGTGTTTTTAATAAATCAATGTGCCAAGTGAATCGATCAAAGAACATATAAATCCAAATCACCAATGCATCACAAACTCGATCAAAAGAATATCACCACAGTCTTGTAAACGAAATCTCATTAACAAATAAGAATGCCAAAAGAATGATGATCTTGGAATCTTGTCAATTGCGTAACGATAAATAAATTGGAAAACATGATGAGCATATAAACAAGAGCGATCATAACAATCTAGTGACGTTTTTAATATGACTTCGAAAACTAGCGTTTTCATGCTTGTAGTCGTGAAAACGAGAACCAAGGTAAGTGTTCAAATGTATGTAAAACAATAGTGTCATTTTATTGGAAAGATTGTGATGAAATCAAAGTTTGCAACACACTGGTGTAGGCAGCTTATAAGGACAGTATGAAAATGTGAATTGGCTACCAACAGTTATATAGACGCAGGAAGGGCTAACCACTAGGATAAACGAGGAGTGTAGTTGAGGATAAGGTGGGATAGGTTAGGATTTGAGTTATCTTCATGGTTATACTTTCTCTCAAGATAGGATGGAAGAAGGCTCAAATCATATCTTGATGAAAACAAGAAAACAAACCCAGAACTATCCAGAACTTCCTCAAAGATTGCACTTTAATTCATGGGATTTGACCAAATCTTCATGGACGCTCACTCAGAGAGGTGTACAGGGTGTCTAGTATGCTCCCCTAGCATTGGAACAAGAGTATGGATGCTCCCCAAGTATGTAAAAGGGCCATCCATGGTCAAACAAGGCCAAGACTGAGTGAAAAAGGTCAAATTTGTAGGTGTTAAAGGTGTTTTCCTCTTCTTGATGCTCAAGGGAAAGTAATGGATCATTCTTGCATGGTGTTGAGGTGGCAACACTTAGGAAAAGTGTGGAAAAGAAGGTACGACACTTAGAAAAATGAATCATGGAATTTGTGACACTTGTGACACCAAGCAAGGTGAAGTGCGACACGTACGACACTTGTGACACTTAGCAAAGTGTGGGAAAATGGTGTATAATAGAGGGAATGTTAGGGTCCTACCCTAACCTCCCTACTTTAGGTTACCTAGGATTTAGTTAATTGTTGTATGCGGACATCCTCTTTGAATAAGGTCTATTGAATAATAGTGGATGATTATTTAGTGTAAAATGGTACACTTTATAAGGCCCACTAGGTAGTTGATACTCATTAGTGAAGGGACCACAAGTAGTTAGGGATTTTGCTATGGAAAAGTTATTTAAAGAGATAGGAGTTTGGAATGTTTTTCTTGTGTTGTGTATTTGGATATCTTCTTAGTGGAAGTTCGCCCCACCTTAAGTTGCAAGTGAACATTGTATTCTTCTTCGCATTATCAATATACAAGGGTATCTTTAAAACTTTTATCTAATTGTCTCTTGTTTTTGGTTATTATGCAATTATAATCTAGATACACATGGTTGTGTTTCAATTTTCAAGGGTTAAGAAACACTACATTATGTGTGTGGCCTTTAATTTTTTTCCTTAGTCTCTCTAGTTTTTGACATACTATTAAAGCAAGATTGTCAGAAATTCCAAGTTATGCAAGGGGTTTCACTAATAATTTATTAAGTATCAAAGCAATGCTTTGTGTGAAAAGGGTATATGTAAGGACCCTACTTGATTATATGTCATTGGTAATGGCATGATAAATGGCACGCCGAGTAAAATTGGCTATGGGTGAAGGATGAGTCTATATATTTTGGTAGCCTTGGTGACCAACTTGTGGGTTGCAGTCATGAGTTGGTTAAGATGATGTACTAGCATGTAGACTAGTAGGACCAAGGATGTCTAGTTGAGTAGGGTGGACGATTGATAAGGTGTTGTATAATAGGTTTCAATGTAGTACAACACAATTTGGTAATGTGATGCATTGTGTGTTATCCATGCTATTAAGACAATAATGTTGATGAGTGTACTAAAGGTATGTGAACACTTGGTGAAGAAGGGAATGATATTTAGGGACTATCAAGTGTTGACCTAGATGGATGATGACACAATCTCACTTTTTGCAGTGGGTTTTTCAAGCATAGTTGGCTTGAGATAGACAATGGTACAACATTCTCTATGGTTGGGTGGCACTGGTGTAACATTGCCTATTATGCAATGAGCACTTTGATATTCCACACACTCTAAGGTGCCTAGCTTGGATTTGGTCGGGAATGTCGGTTAGGTGTACTCCAGGTGATACAAGTGATTGATGGTCATGCCCAACTAGCAAGGTCATATCGATGTCGCATGGCGACTAGGCTTCTTGAGTGGGATGGGACACTCAAGTAGAACAAAAAGTCTAGCCTTGTGATAGTATTTAACTTAGTGGTAGACCAATCCACCTCAAGTCAAAATGGTTTTCGTGCAACTTAATGATAAAATGGGCTCAGTTGGTGCAAACTTCAATTTGATTCATAACCTATTTGATTTTTAACAATTGTATATAGGACAAACACTTATTATGTTGGACCATACAAAGACATGAGAAAATATTTATTTATTGTTATTCGAGTTTTATAATATTAATAATTTGAACAATAAATCTAATTCTTCAAGTTTTAAGGGATAAAGTGTTTGGTCCTATCTTTTTAGCTAATATGTCATGTTTAGGAAGGTTGTAAGATCCATTTTACATCTCAATGCTCTCTTAAGAATCACCAATAGATAATTTTAGGTGGCATAGTTTTCCTTGAATAATGATGATGAATCAATCCACAATCATGAATATCATCTAATAATGGCTACCATCAATGCAAGTTCACAACTCTTTCATCTAACAATGGTTATCCTCAATGCAAGTTGACAACTCTATCATCTAATAGTGGTTATCCTCAATGCAAGTTAACAACTCCATCATCCAGTAATTGTAATGGCCTTGGTTAAACGTTCTATTTTTTTTGTTGTAATCAATACAAGTTGACAACTCTATAGGATAGACTTTACCATCTTTAAACCTAAAAAAAAAAGAAAAAAAGTTTTGAATTGAACACGCCTTTGGTCCAGTGACAATTTTCGATGAGTGTGAAAGCCTGTTTAGCGCACGGGTGACTGACAAGAGAAGACTTAGATGCAGTTTTTGTTGTGTTTTCTGTGATTTCCCTACCTTTGTCGTTTTCGTTTTGGCCAACAAAGTGAAGGGAAAGCGTGTCCTTTTACTTTTTAGCCTGACTGCACTAGACACATTTAAATACGACTTCTATCTCGCAGATTTTAAGTGAATGAGGATAAGGTCACGTGTGGGGATAAGTTGATTCTCAGTATCAATATGGAGAACAAATTATATATAACTGCATCTTCAATGAGTCGCATAATATTTTCTCGTATATATTATGAAAATAAAAAGTTCATAAATCTCCTTTTCATGATAATGACTCAACATAAAGAGACACTTATATTACTATTTTTTTTTCTTCTATGGTTAGCAACAAGGTTCTGTGAGAGCTCTTTTTGCTCCTTACCCTCAACCAATTGGAGATCTTAATGCTGCTCTCTCTAAACTTTATTTGTACTTGTTTTTTTTCTTCTTCTTGAAATATATTTTTAGAAGAATAGGGAATGAAGCTAGATGTGTGTATTTTGAAGACCCCTTTCTTCGATTCCCATAATTCTAAGTGCCATTGAGGTAGCTTTGCCGCTTCTTCGACTAACTTATCAGCTTCTCAATTTTTCTTTCAATACACATGTTCAACGAAATACATTCATAGACTAGATTCAAAGGAGGATAATGAATTGTTTTATCCAAGATTTACCTATGAACCATTGCAAATCAATTGGAAGTCACCATAGACCTTCAAGTTCCTTATTCCTCATCCAACCATTATACTCATTAGGTGGTGTGGGACTGCTATTTCAATTTTGTTGTTTGTGAAAAACTCATAACTCAAAACTAAATAATATCTTGTGCTCTTTGGTTATATCACTAACTCCTTTAGCATTCTAAGATCTCATATTCCTTATGGATGCCCCCATCAAAGAATCCAATAAGGCCAGAGTGATCCAAATTGATATGAATTACTCTTCTATAGTCAACTTTAAATTTGGATTTTGGGAGAAGACTTAGAGTGAGCTTTAGTTTACAAAAAAATGACAAAAAGGAGTATCTTGAATTTTTGAAAATGTTGTCATTTCTAGCTAACCAAACAATTCAGATATAGAATATTGGAAGGGCCAAAATGTCTGACCCGCCATTGTATTTTGAGTGCCAATCCTCTAAAACTCATTCTATACCAACACCTTCTCAATCTTTGATACATGTGTATGCTTCTTTGATGATTAACCAAATAACTAGTACAAAATGACAATCTCTAAACATATGCTAAGTGGATTCACTATTCTCTCTACACATATAACATAGAGTTAGGCCTTTAACCTTTTGTTTTTCCAACCCATCCCATGTCATAATTTTGTTTTCCATTGCCAATTTGATACATATTTTTACTTTTAGAGGCTCTTTAGTGACCATATCCATCCCCACCATTTTTTCTATTAGCCTTGGAAATTTTCTTAGAAGGTAATGCCATATACTAATCTTACAAAGAAATATCCAAAAGCTACATTTCCACTCCATTTAAAAAAATCCTCCTCTTTTGTCAATAGATTCTAGAGTTTCTTAGTTGTCAATTAAGATTTCCCCACTATTGGATTAATAAATGTGGAATACCCACATCCCCTGATCTTTTCTAAGTGTTGAATCTTGGATCTAGCTAGTGGTCCAATGCCAAACCCAACAACACAATGATGTTACTATTGGCCACAAATTTTAGCTCATCAATCATTTTAAAGTCCAGATCTTGACCTCTCTAATGGTCCCCTCCTAACAAAACACTACTTTTGTTCCAAACTTATCAATTGAGGTATTTTACTATCCTCGAAAAGGATTTGACTATTGAGCACCATAATAGTGAGGCACCTTTGTAAGTTTTAGAGGGACTTTCGATCCATTCTATAATAGGTATCGGTGTGATGTATTCAATGTAGTGAACCTATTGCCATATTCCTTTTCTGGTAATCAATTCCCATAATGACTTGGTCATTAGAGATCTAGAGAACAAATCCAAATCCTTCAAGTCCCATCCTCCGAGATGCATTGGTTGGAAAACTTGCTTCCATGTTGAATTTAACAACATGGGTACTTTCCTTTTCCTTCCTTCTTGACCATAAAAATTTCCTTGAAATCTTCACTATTTTTTTCATAATTAGCCTTGGCAGTATTGATAAGGATCTCTTTCAAACTAGAGTTGTCTTTATCACACTTTTTAGGAGAATGAGCCAACCACTAATGGACAACTACTTGTGACTTCAAAGGGATATTCTAACTCTAATGTTTTCAACCAACTAAATTCAACTTGCAAAACTTCCATCTTTTCTAAATTGATATATATATATATATGATACCAATTTTGCATATAAATTTGATAGAGAATAATGAACTTAAAATTTTGATAGATGGTAAACAAAATACTTTGTACTTGTGCTCATGTTGTTAAAAGTAGCTATACACACCATGACTTAATGAGTCAAAAGAGTATACATCATAAACATGGATTGTAACTTACTAATGGAGCACTTCGAGGTTAACATCGTGAGTAGAACTATAGCCACATTGTTGCATTGAATACTCTTTGCTAGCCCATTATGAGAGAGAGCAGTTCAGGATTCAGAGCCTCTCATAGAATGGAGAGGTTGTGATGACTTTAATATTACCTTTTGCAGTTTTCAATTTAACTGAAATTGTGCCATGTTTATGTGGATCTGGACTAAATACATTTACAGTTTGGGATTACAATGTTTGTCTTGTGTTGTGTATTTGAATCATTTCTTAGTGGAAGGTCACCCCACCTTAAGAGGCAAGTGAACATTGTATTATTTTTCTCATTATCAATATACAAGGGTATCTTTACAGATTTTATCTGATTATCTCTTGTTTCTAGTTAATCTACAATTATATTCTCTGTATACCTAGTTGTGTTTTACTTTTCAAGGGTTAAGAAACACTACATTATGTATGTGGCCTTTAATATTTTTCTTGAGTCTCTCTGGTTTTTGATGTACTATTAAAGCACTAGACACATTTAAATATGAATTATATCTCACTGAATTTAAGTGAATGTGGATAAGGTCATGTGTGGGCAACAAATTATATATGGCTAAATTTTTTTGATAGTGAAATACTTTGGCACTGTCATGGTTCATCGAAGTCCTTTCGATTCTACAAAATGAATGGTGGGAGTCCATTCATTAAATAAGCTACATGATACTATCACATGGTTTTAACTTCCCCTTGGACCAATTTTAATTATTCTTCTCTCAGTGGCGTTGCATGGAGATAGACCACCATATTTCCACAAAGTTCAATGAGTCACAAAGATCATTATTTTCACATCCATTATGAAAATAAAAAGTTCATAAATTTCCTTTTCATGATAGTAATGACTAAATGTAAAAGAGACACACTTATATTACTAGCTTTTTTTTCCTTCTATTGTTAGCAACAAGGTTTGGTTAGAGCTCTTTGTGCTCCTTACCTTCAACCAATTGGAGATCTTAATGCCACTCTCTCTAAACTTTGTTTGTATTTTTTTTTTCTTCTTCATAAATTACATTTTTAGAACAATTGTGCATGAACATAGATGTGTGTACTTTGAAGACCCTTTCCTTCGATTCCCAGAATTCTAAGTGCCCTTGAGGTAGCTATGTTGCTTTTTTAACTAACTTATCAGCTTCTCAATTTTTCTTTCAATACACATGTTCAATGAAATATATTCATAGAGTAGAGTCATTCTAGAATCCTTGATTACTTAAGGGAGGATAATGAATTGTTTTACCCAGGAGTTACCTATGAACCATTGCAAATCAATTGGAAGTCACCATAGACCTTCAAGTTCCTTATTCATCATTCAACCATTATACTCATTAGGTGGTTTGGGACTACTATCTCAACTTTGTTGTTTGTGAAAAACGTCTAACCCAAAACTGAATAATATCTTGTGTTATTTAGTTATATTACTAACTCCTTTAGCATCCTCAGATCTCATATTTCTTATGGATGCCCCATCAAAGAATCCGATATGGCCAAAGTGATCCAAATTGATATGAATTGCTCTTCTATAGTCAACACTAAATGTGGATTTTGGGAGAAGACTTAGAGTGATCTTTAGTTTACAAAAAAATGACAAAAAGGAGTATCTTGAATTTTTGAAAACGTTCTCATTTATAGGTAACCAAACAATTCAGATATAGAATATTGGAAGGGCCAAAATGTATGACCCACCATTGTGTTTTGAGTGTCAATCCTCTAGGACTTGTTCTATACCAACACCTTCTCAATTTTTGATACTTGTGTGTACTTCTTTGACGATTAACCAAATAATTGGTCTAAATGACAATCTCTAAACATATGCTAAGTGTATTCACTGTTCTCTCTACACATATAACATAGAGTTGGGCCTTTAATCTTGTGTTTTTGCAACCTATCCCATGTCATAATTTTGTTTTACATGGCCAATTTGATACATATTTTTTCCTTTAGAATCTCTTTAGTGACCATATCCATCCCCACCATGTTTTGTATTGGCCTTGGAAATTTTCTTGAAAGGTAATGACATAGCCTAATCTTACAAAGAAATCTCCAGAAGCTACATTTCCACTTCATTTAAAAAATTCCTCCTCTTTTGTCAATATATTCAAGAGTTTATTAGTTTCCAATTAATATTTTCCCACTACGTGATTAATAAATGTGAAATACCCACTTCCCTTTCTCTTTTCCAAGAGTTGAAGGATCTAGCTAGTGGCCCAATGCCAAACCCAAAAACACATTGATGCTGCTATTGGCCACAAATGTTTTTGGCTCATCAATCATTTTAAAGCCTAGATCGTGACCTCTGTAATGGTCCCCTCCTAACAGAACACTACTTTCGTTCCAAACTTACCAATTGAGGTGTTTTAGTATCCTCAGAAAGGCTTTGACTATTGAGCACCATAGTAGTGAGGCACCTTTGTAAGTGTTGGAGGGGCTTTTGATCCATTCTATAAGAGGTATTGGTGTGATGTATTCATTGTAGTGAACCTATTGCCATATTCTTTTTCTGGTAATTAATTCCCATGATGACTTGGTCGTTAGAGATCTAGAGAACAAATCCAAATCCTTCAAGTCCCATCCTCCGAGATGCATTGGCTGAAAAACTTGCTTTCATTTAACAACAGGGGTACTTTCCTTTTCCTTCCTTCTTGACCATAAGAATTTCCTCAAAATCTTCACTATTTTGTTCATAACTCGTCTAGGTAATATTGATAAGGAGCTCTTTCAAACTAGAATTGTTTGTATCACACTTTTTAGGAGAATGAGCCAACCACTAATGGACAACTACTTGTGACTTCAAATGGATATTCTATCTCTAATGTTTTCAACCAACTAAGTTCAACCTGCTAAACTTTCATCTTATCTAAATTGATATATATGATACCAATTTTGCATATAAATTTGATAAAGAATAATGAACTTAAAATTTTGATAGATGGTAAACAAAAGACTTTCTACTTGTGCTCGTGCTGTTAAAAGTAGCTATACACACCATGACTTAATGAGTCAAAATAGTATACATCATAAACATGTCTTGTAACTTGGTGATGGAGAACTTCCAGGTTAACATCATGAGTATAATTGTAGCCACATTGTTGCATTAAATACTCTTTACTAGCCCATTATGAGAGAGAAAATTGAGATTTAGAGCCTCTCATAGAATGGAGAGATTTTAATGACTTTAATCTTACCTTTGTAGTTGTCAATTTAACTGAATCGTGCCATGTTTATGTGGATCTGGAATAAATACATTTAATGTTTGGGATTACAATTTTTGTCTTGTGTTGTGTATTTGGAGCTCTTCTCAGTGGAAGGTCACCCCACCTTAGGAGGCAAGTGAATATTGTATTCGTTTTCACATTATCAATATACAAGGGTATCTTTATAGATTTTATCTGATTGTCTCTTGTTTCTAGTTAATCTACAATTATGTTCTCTGTATACCTGGTTGTGTTTTAATTTTCAATGGTTAAGAAACACTACATTATGTATGTGGCCTTTAATTTTTTTCCTCGGTGCCTCTGGTTTTTGATGTACTATTAAAGAACGGTTGTTAAAAATTCCAAGTTATGCGTATGGTTTTGCTAACACTTTATTACCAATCAAAGCAATACTTTGTGTGAAAAGGGTATATGTAAGGACCCAACTTGATTATATGTCATTGGTAGTGGCATGATGAAAGGTGTGTCAGGTAAACTTGGATATGCATGCATGATGAGTCTATATATTTTGGTAACTACGATGATCGACTTGTGGGTGGTATTCGTGAGATGGTTAAGATGGTGTACTAGCATGTAGACTAGGAGGACCAAGGATGTCTAGTTGAGTATGGTGGACAATCGATAAGATGTTGTATAATAATATTTAATGGAGTACAATGCAATTTGGCAATGTGATGGATTGTGTGTTGTCCATGCTATTAAGGAAATAGTGTTGATGAGTGTACCAAAGGTATGTGGACACTTGGTGAAGAAGGGAGTGATATTTGGGGACTATCAAGTGTTTTATTAGATGGATGGCACCATAGTCTCACTTTTTGCAAAGGGTTGTTCAAGCATAAATGGTTCAGTATAGGAAATGGTACAACATTCTCAATGGTTGGGTGGAGATGATGTAACTTCACCTACTATGCAATGAGCACTTCAACATTCCACACACTCTAAGGTGCCTAGCTTTGGTTTGGTCAGATAGGTTGGCTAGGTGTAGTCAAGGTGATACAATTGATTGGTGGTCATGCCCATCTAGCAAGATTAGGTCAATGTCACATGGAAACTAGGCTTCTTGAGTGGTATGGGACACTCAAGAAGAAAAAAAAGTTCTAGCCTTGTGATAGTATATAACTTAGTGGTAGACCACTTCACCTTGGGTCAAATTGGTTTCCATGCAACTTAATGATAAAACATGCTTAGTTGGTGCAAACTTCAGTTTGATCCGCGACCTATTTGATTTTTGACAATTGTATAGAGGACAAACACTTATTATGTTGGATTATACAAAGATATGAGACGTTATTTATTCATTGTTATTCGAGTTTTAAAATATTAATAATTTGAAAAATAAATCCCATCTTTCAAGTTTTAATGGATAAAGTGTTTGGTCCAATATTTTAGCTAATATGTCATGTTTAGGGAGGTTGTGAGATCCATTTTCATCGACTTATGTAGGTTAATACCATTCTCTATCTTTAAAGACAAGGAATAGGAGAAAATTTGTAGGTATCATCTTAGCTTAATATTGTCTGCCATCTAGAAAATTGATGCAGGAGCAGTTCACCTCGAAGATCGACCATGTTGATTAGACCTAGGAGCCTTGAAATTTACTAAGGGAGTGAGTTCCCTAAATTTTTAATTAATGTAATTTGGCATGGTTTAGTTGGATTCTTGAAGGAAAGGGTTGTTTTCCCTTATTGTGAGGTAAATGGCTTAATTGAGCAATTAGTTGGGTTTAGGAAGATCATCCTAGATGTGTGTACTTTGAAGACCCTTTCCTTCAATTCCCAGAACTCTAAGTGCCCTTGAGATAGCTTTGTTGCTTATTTGACTAACTTATCAACTTCTCAATTTTTCTTTCAATACACATGTTCAATGAAATACATTCATAGAGTAGAGTCATTCTAGAATCCTTGATTACTGAAGGGAGGATAATGAATTGTTTTACCGAGGATTTACCTATGAACCATTGCAAATCAATTGGAAGTCACCATAGACCTTCAAGTTCCTTATGCATCATTCAACCATTATACTCATTAGGTGGTTTGGGACTACTATCTCAACTTTGTTGTTTGTGAAAAATGCCTAACCCAAAACTAAATAATATCTTGTGCTCTTTAGTTATATTACTAACTCCTTTAGCATCCTCAGATCTCATATTCCTTATGGATTCCCCATCAAAGAATCCAATAAGGCCAGAGTGATCCAAATTGATATGAATTACTCTTCTGTAGTCAACATTAAATGTGGATTTTGGGAGAAGACTTAGAGTGAGCTTTAGTTTACAAAAAAATGACAAAAAAGGAGTATCTTGAATTTTTGAAAACGTTCTCATTTCTAGGTAACCAAACAATTTAGATATAGAATATTGGAAGGGCCAAAATGTCTGACCAGCCATTGTATTTTGAGTTCCAATCCTCTAGGACTTGTTCTATACCAACACCTTCTCAATATTTGATGCATGTGTGTACTTCTTTGACGATTAACCAAATAACAGGTGTAAAATGACAATTTCTAAACATATACTAAGTGGATTCACCATTCTCTCTACACATATAGCATGGAGTTGGGCCTTTAATATTATGTTTTTGCAACCTATCCCATGTCATAATTTTGTTTTCCATGGCCAACTTGATACATATTTTTTCCTTTAGAGGCTCTTTAGTGACCATATCCATCCCCACCATTTTTTGTATTGGCCTTGGAAATTTTCTTGGAAGGTAATGACATAACCTAATCTTACAAAGAAATCTCCAGAAGCCACATTTCCACTTCATTTTAAAAACTCCTCTTTTATCAATATATTCTAGAGTTTCTTAGTTTCCAATTAAGATTTTCCCACTACAATATTAATAAATGCAGAATACCCACCTCCCTTGCTCTTTTCCAAGTGTTGAATCTTGGATCTAGTTAGTATTCCAATGCCAAACCCAACAACACATTGATACTTCTTTTGGCCACAAACATTTTTGGCTCATCAATCATTTTAAAGTCTAGATCTTGACCTTTCTAATGGTCCCCTCCTAACATAGCACTACTTTCGTTCCAAACTTACCAATTGAGGTGTTTTACTATCCTCAGAAAGGCTTTGACTATTGAGCACCATAATAGTGAGGCACCTTTGTAAGTTTTGGAGGGGATTTTGATCCATTCTATAAGAAGTATTGGTGTGATGTATTCATTGTAGTGAACATATTGCCATATTCCTTGGTAATTAATTCCCATGATGACTTGGTCGTTAGAGATCCAAAGAACAAATCCAAATCCTTCAAGCCCCATCCTCCGAGATGCATTGGCCGAAAACTTGATTTTATTTAACAACATGGGTACTTTCCTTTTCCTTCCTTCTTGACCATAAGAATTTTCTCGAAATATTCACTATTTTGTTCATAATTCGTCTAGACAATATTGATAAGGAGCTCTTTCAAACTAGAATTGTTTGTATCACACTTTTTAGGAGAATGAGCCAACCACTAATGGACAACTACTTGTGACTTCAAAGGGATATTCTAACTTTAATGTTTTCAACCAACTAAGTTCAACCTGCTAAACTTTCATCTTATCTAAATTAATATATATGATACCAATTTTGCATATAAATTTGATAAAGAATAATGAACTTAAAACTTTGATAGATGGTAAACAAAAGACTTGTTACTTGTGCTCATGTTGTTAAAAGTAGATATACACACCATGACTTAATGAGTCAAAAGATTATACATCATAAACACGGCTTGTAACTTGGTGATGGAGCACTTCGAGGTTAACATCGTGAGAATAATTGTAGCAACATTGTTGCATTAAATAATATTTGTTAGCCCATTATGAGATAGAGAAAATTGAGATTTAGTGCCTCTCATAGAATGGAGAGATTTTAATGACTTTAATCTTACCTTTGCAGTTGTCAATTTAACTGAATCGTGCCATGTTTATGTGGATCTGGACTAAATACATTTATTGTTTTGGATTACAATGTTTGTTTTGTGTTGTGTATTTGGAGCTCTTCTCAGTGGAAGGTTGCCCCACCTTCGGAGGCAAGTGAACATTGTATTCTTTTTCACATTATCAATATACAAGGGTATCTTTATAGATTTTATCTAGTCGTCTCTTGTTTCTAGTTAATCTACAATTATATTCTCTGTATACCTGATTGTGTTTTAATTTTAAAGGGTTAAGAAACACTACATTATGTATGTGGCCTTTAATTTTTTTCCTTGGTCTCTCTGGTTTTTGATGTACTATTAAAGCACAATTGTTAAAAATTCCAAGTTATGCGTATGGTTTTGCTAACAATTTATTACCAACCAAAGCAATACTTTGTGTGAAAAGGGTATATGTAAGGACCCAACTTGATTATATGTCATTGGTAGTGGCATGATGAATGGTGTGTCAAGTAAACTTGGATATGCGTGCATGATGAGTCTATATATTTTGGTAACTTTGGTGATCGACTTGTGGGTGCTAGTCGTGAGATGGTTAGGATGGTGTACTAGCATGTAGACCAGTAGGACCAAGGATGTCTAGCCGAGTATGGTGGACAATCGATAAGATGTTGTATAATAATATTCAATGGAGTACAATGCAATTTGGCAATGTGATGGATTGTGTGTTGTACATGCCATTATGGCAATGGCGTTGATAAGTGTACCAAAGGTATGTGGACACTTGGTGAAGAAGGGAACGATCTTTGGGGACTATCAAGTGTTGGCCTAGATGGATGATGACACAATCTCACTTTTTGCAAAGGGTTGTTCAAGCATAAATGGCTCAATATAGGAAATGGTACAACATTCTCCATGGTTGGGTGGAAATGTTGTAACTTCACCTACTATGCAATGAGCACTTCTACATTCCACACACTCTAAGGTGCCTAGCTTTGGTTTGGTTAGACATATCGGTTAGATGTAGTCAAGGTGATACAAGTGATTGGTGATCATGCCCATCTAGCAAGGTTATGTCGATGTCGCATGGAAACTAGACTTCTTGAGTGGTATGAGACAGTCAAGAAGAAAACAAAGTCTAGCCTTGTGATAGTATATAACTTAGTGGTAGACCACTTCACCTTGGGTCAAATTGGTTTCCATGCAACTTAATGATAAAACAATCTTATTTGGTGCAAACTTCAGTTTGATCTGCAACCTATTTGATTTTTGAAAATTGTATAGAGGAAAAACACTTATTATGTTGGATCATACAAAGATATTAGACGTTATTTATTCATTATTATTCAAGTTTTAAAATATTAATAATTTGAACAATAAAACCCATCTTTCAAGTTTTAATGGATAAAGTGCTTGGTCCAATCTTTTAGCTAACATGTCATGTTTAGGGAGGTTGTGAGATCCATTTTCATCGACTTATGTAGGTTAATACCGTTCTCTATATTGAAAGACAAGGAAGAGGAGAAAATTTGTAGGTATTGTTGGGCACTTTAATTGTCTAAATGAATAGAAAATTAAGGTGTTCAATATAAATTGTCAACCCAGGGAATTTTGTTGTTTCAAGATAATTGTGCACAGTCTATGCTAGATTATGAAAGCAACACTAATCTAATTGTAGTAGGGAAGTTTAAAAAGAAACAAAAATTATCACTAACACAATTATGCTTATACAGCTGGAGTTCTACAGAATTGAAATCATAGTTGAAATCTAAACTGATGAGTGTATAATAATCCTGGATTACCTACTCTAATCTAACTTTCTATTTTACTTTTGCAGGAAGAAGTTCTCTACTAATTGAAAAAAGAAATCTACTTATTGCAAGAAAGTAATTCACACTTTTATTTTCTTTTACTTGGAAACAAGATTTTAATCTAATGCAGAAAAAGGGAAAGCAGTTCTCTAGAAGTGTTCAACAATCAACTTTTAATTCTCACAAGACAGATTTATGCGCATCTAACAGGAAGGAACTAGATTGTAACAACAACTGTATTCTAGAATTGTTTAACAGATAAATCATTCACATTAAAACAACTAATCTGGAATTCAAAACAGAGGGGAATCTATGAGGAAGGTGGGCCCTTTCCTTCTCACTGAATCCTCTCAAAGAAATAGGCTACAGTCTGCTAAATAAATGCAATCCACTCTTTTATTGATTTGCCAAAATGTTTGTGTACGATAAGATTTACTTTACTTCACTTTCTCACAGTAACAAATTTGTCCCCTCTTATTACAAAAGCTCTTCTATCTAAATTCAGAGTCATTCCGTTAAAAAAAAATCAGAACATCCTTGAGAATCCCTGATTCTCAAGTTGTTTGTATGATATCATTAATACAAGATCTAGAACTAATCTTGTAAGTTAAAACATGTAACAGTAGGTGTAACAAATTTCATGATCGGTGGCATTTGTTGCAGCAGTCATGTAATAGCAGAATTGGTGGCATTTGTTGCAGCAGTCGTGCAACAGTAGAATCGGTGGCACCTGTTGCAGCAGTCGTGTAACAGCTTCCAGGATTGGCGCATAGATGTAACGGCTTCCAATATTGGCGCATAGCTATAACAGTTGGTGTAACAACAACGGCCATTCTTCAAGACTTGGTTGTTCTATACATTTTGATCATTAGTTGAATCATTTTATGGGTAAAACATGTGAATGTTACCAATCAAACATGCTAAGTAAATGAAAATATAAAAGCAAGATAAATGATTCATACCTTGGGAAAAAAAGGTCTTAGCACGCATTATAGTAGGCATTAGCTTAGAGATGATAAGGTTGAATGGGAAAAAGATGTGATGAAAAAGGGACATTTCTGGATCCTAACATGCCCCCCAACTAAAGACATTGCATGTCCTCATGCAAAACACATTCAAACCTTACTTTGTAGCTGAATTAGGGAACTAGCTCCTCTAGTGAAAAATTGCTAAGATAAATTGCTAAGTGCCTATATGGAAAAATTCTGTGTCAAAAAGAAAATCTGTTGTTTCAACAATCTGTCTGAGTTTCTTTGTCTTGAAGAACAGAATCAGTTTGAGTTGCTTGACTAACAACTCGTGAGGGAAACATAGGTGTTTGAAATATGATGGTAAACTAGCAGCTACCTTATGACGTTGAGATCTCCTTAGTTTTGTTGGTCTTTGTGTAGCAGTAATTTCATGTTCAGTCTTGACTGAGAGAGTTGTTGGTCCTTTAGCAACTGACACTCTTAATATCTTATAACCTGCCTCAAGGTAAATGTTTCCACAATCAAAGCACATGAGTTATTTATTTCTGTCCATAACAGCTTTTGTCAGTGCTAGGATGTCCAAGGTTATCCCTTCTGGATTCTTCTGTCGAGTAGTCTCCACCTCTTGTTTCAGGGTATTTAAATCTACTTTGAGGCTTTCATTCTTTGTTATTAGTGTAGTAATTTTGGAATTTTCTGTATTCCTGATCTTTCTCTCAATTCAGGCAAGTGGCACATCCTCAGTATTATGTGTAACTGGTTCTTGTGGGGCAGTTATACTGTCAATAGTTGTTGCTTGTGGAACATTTGTTTCTTGTGTAACAGTTGGTTTGTCATGACTGGTTCTTGTGGAACAGTCTCGACTTAGACAGTTGGTTCTTATGGAACAGCTTCATCCTACATGACTTGTTCTTGTATACCAGTCCCATCGTTTGCAGCTGTCTCTATTGGCACTGTTAGTTCACTGGAAGAGACTGGTTCTTGTGTGATAGTCCCTTCATCAACCATAGAGGATAATGGACGAAGAATAGGAATAGCATGTTCCATATCTTTCCATCCAATTGCTACTTCTGCAAACCTGGTAGACTTGGTTCTTCTCATAGGTAAAATAGAAATGAAAGCAGAGGCTTTCTTCTTCGTTGCTAGAGGAGGAAAAGGATGTTCTTCCTCAACAACACAAGTAGGAAATTCTATTATACTGGGGTCTTCTATGATCTGTACATTGTTACTTGACGTATGATGCACAGAATCATCAGGCAGAGTCGATGATTCTACTACGATTTGAGTACATTCAGTCTGAATTGAGAGAATATTTTCTTGAAGTTGTTTGCATAAAGTAAAACTGGGTATACGTATCTCTGTAGAGTTCTATGTCACAGCAATGGAAGGGCTCTGAGTTGCTATTGATGTAATTTGGTCAAGGTATTTCCGACATTTTCCCTTGAATGGACGTTTTCTTTTCTGAGATAATCCACTGGTAGTGATAGTAGGGCTTGGGACAGTTGTTGCAGCAATAAGAGGATCTTGTGTTACTGTCAGTGCAATGGCAGAAGGGGTAGACAGGCTTGTTGTTGCAGTGGACCATTATGACCTTGTTCGCTTTCTAGGTGATCCAGATATAGGAGCAGGGGTTCTCTTTTTAGGAGCAGGGAGTATTTTTTCAATAACAGTTGTCTCGGCCAAGGGCTGTGACTCATGTCTTGGTCTAGTAGTTGGTTGTTCATCATTTGGCTCAATAACAACTACAGGCTGTGTCAATTCAACTCCATTGAGGCTTGTCTGGTTGGTGCTAGGATGGCCGTGGGTTGTGTGTTTGCTTCTCTGAGTCGTCTTACGGGTAGCGACAATAGGGGTTTGGACTATTGTTGCAGCCAAGGGCAGAGACTTAAGAAGAGGTCCAATCATATCTACAGGTATAGAATGTGGTTGGTCTACTACAGCAGGTAATGGGTTATTGGAAATGCCCATACCTCTGTGAATTAATAGTCCAATGAATCTGTGATTAGAAAGGTAGTTCTTGGGGTTCTTGGATTTTTTTACAAAATGAGCCATGTTATTCAATGAATGGAGGAGAAAATAAGGAATGTTTATGAATTTATGATGTCGCAGATGTTATAATAAGATGAAATTAGAAAAATAAACAACTTGGTATGTGCCTTTGCAGGTAATGTACCTTTTGACAAAATCTGCGACTTTCCCCCATGGCTCTGGTAAGGAATTGACATCTGCACCTCTGCCTTTGGTCTGAACTTGCTCATTGTCGACGAGGAAACCCTTCTGAGCATCTGGAAGATGTGTTTTTATGTTAAACCATCGGTCTCCTGTTGTTGGCAACCCTGTAACAACAACAATTCTTTCTTCTGACACTGGAATCCTTACCCCCTTCACCATTGAATATCCTTCGGTGAGATTTTGACTAAACTCCAATACCTCCTCTTCATTAAACCCCTTTAGCTTCTTAAAATATGATATCCAACTGGCCTGGAGAAATCTTTGGTAGGCCTCTGGGTGTAACAACAAAGTGTCCAAATTTGCGGGTTCATACGTCATAGTTGATCCTCCCATGATGTTTCTTGAGAGTCTAACAGACACGTAGGAGGAGAAACTAGCACCTAAACCAGAAATGTAGCAGGTTCTAACATGGTTTGCATATAGAATACAGTGTCTCAGAAAAAAGAAGTGTGGTCAAAAAGGTGGTGGAGGTGGGTATAAAATGCAGCTTGGATGGCTAGATTTGCGTTCCCCCCCCCCCCAACTAATCAAATTGGCTCCAGTTGCATCGATTTAGCACAAGTGATGAGAAAACAGGAAAGCGTGCTTTTATATCTTCATTACTTTAACACATAGGATTAATCACGTACCTCATATCTTACCGCACATAACGGTCTGTCGGAGTAATCACACTATTCAACCACCATCTGAGTTGCGTGGAATAGTTGACATGATGAAGGATAGTGTGAGAAATGATGATATGACAATTGGAGCAGAGATGGAGTCCTTTTTGTAGTTGATTAGTTGGAAATCACTGGATGTGAAGTCAAGTAATGATGAAGCAGCACTTTCGGACAGAGAAAACGGAAAACGATAGCTACGGTATTAACAAAATCAGTGGTGTTGCAGCATGGAAAGATTGTAGAGATGGAGTAGCAGCATTGGCAGAAATGCGAAAAAGAAATAGTGAAGTGGCAAGAAAGAATAACAACGAGCAGTGTATCAACAGGTACTTTGGCCAGAATGGCGGATGTAGGTGTAACATCAAATGAGATGGTCGGAAAAGAAAATAGTGTAACCGCGTGAAAAGAGGCCATTGTGTAATAGTAGGGAAATTGGCCAACTTATCGGAAATGGGTGTAACAACAGGAAAATCGACCAATTTATCGAAAATGGGTGTAAAAATAGGAAAATCGGCCAATTGATCGGAAAAGGGTGTAACAACATGGAAATCGGCCAATTTATCAGAAATGGGTGTGACGGTAGGAAAATCAGCCAATTGATCGGAAAAGGGTGTAACAGCATGGAAATCAGCCAATTTATCGGAAATGGGTGTAATAGCAGGAAAATCGACCAATTGATCGGAAAAGGGTGTAATAGCATGAAAATCGACCAATTTATCAGAAATGGGTGTAACATCATGGAAATCGGCCGAACATTGGATCACTTAGTTTTTAGGAAGTTTTTCAACTTCCATAAACTAATCATTTGACTCCTCTCTTTTTTTCTGTACTCAACCTTGTTGTTCATCAATTCACCTACACACACATAACCGCCTGATACCCTTCAAGGTTGAATTTATTAGCATAGTAAAAAAAAATCAAACAAAAACAGAGAAATTCAAATTTTGCTGAGTTTATTTATATACAAGGTCTGAGCAAAATAATTCCTAAGGTTCAGAAGGGGAAGGATCAAGCTTCTTTCCTTTTAAGAATTGATAACCTGTATCAGATGTACATCTAGATTTAAATTTTGCCTTGGACAGTGGACGTTGATACAGGCGCAAGCGATGACCATTTGCATGTAACTGTGTATTGTATCCATCAATAGTGATCAACCTGACTGTCTTGTTGGGAAAAACAGTGTCTACCTCATAAGGTCCTAGCCATCATGTACATAGCTTACCCTATAATTATTTAAATCATGAATCATACAACAGCGCCCAATCTCCTTTCTGGAATAATTTCTTCTTGATGACTTGGTCATGCCATTTTGTTCTCTGTTGTTGAATCACTGAGGTTTGATGAATAGCGTCCAAATGCTTTTCATCGATCTCATTGAGTTGCTGCAGTCTGGCCTTATGTGCCATAGTCAAGTCAAGGTTTACTGCTAATGCAGTTCTTAAGGTTTTGATTTTGAATTCAATGGGAAAAACATGGCTCTTTCCATATACCAGCTCATAAGGAGAAAAACCAATTGTGTTTCTCCAGGTAGTTCGGTAAGCCCATAGAGCTTCATGCAATCTGTTTATCCAATCCTAACGATGTTCTCTCATTGTTTTAGTAAGAATGGCTTCAATAACTTTGTTGGTGCTTTCCACTTGGCCATTTCCTTGTGGATGGTATGGAGAAGCTATTCTATGTAAAACATGATATTTACTGAGTAGGGATTCAAGCTTATGTGATGTGAAAGGGGGTCCTCCATCAATTATTAATTCTTTGGGAACTCCAAACCTAACAAAGATATCTTCAAACAAGAATGCTAAGACAGATTCTTCTGAGGCCCTAATGAGTGCTTTTGCCTCGACCCACTTGGTCATGTAATCTGTACAGACCAATATATAGACTTTCTGATTAGAAGGTGGGTTAATGGGCCCTATGAAATCTATGGCCCATCTCTCAAAAGGCTCTAACACTACCTAAGGCTAGAGAGGCATCTCACCCCTATGATTTGGCTGACCCATTCGTTGGCAACTGTCACAAGTTTGAATGTATTTCTTGGCATCTTGAAATATGGTGGGCCAAAAATAGTCCATCCTTAAAATTTTATGCTCGGTCCTTTTATCAGCAAAATGACCCCCACAAGGGCCATCATGGCAAGATTTTAGAAGATCATACATTTCATCATCCCTTACACATCTCCTAATATCTTGATCCAGGCCTATGTAGAAAAGGTATCCTCCTATCCAACTATATCGAGCACTCTTCTGAATAATCTTTCTTCTTTCTCGAGGAGATAGATGGGGAGGTACCTTCCCTGCAACCAAATAATTAGCAATGTCTTCATACCAAGGTGAGTGAGAAGATACTGCAAACAAATGTTCATCCGGAAAGGAATCATCAACAGGTAAATTATCATCATTTATATGTAATCTTGAGAGAAAATCAACAACCACATTTTCTTTTCCTGGTCTATCTACTATAGTGATGTCAAATTCTTGTAGTAGTAACAACCATCTTGTTACTATGGCATTAGTAATAGGTTTATTCATCATATATTTAGTTGCTGTATGATCAGTATGAATAAAAGTAGGATAACCAGTGACATAATGCCTGAATTTATTGATTGCATAAACTACTGCTAAGAATTATCTTTCAGTAACTGTATAATTTAATTCAACAGGAGCCATGTTCTTGCTGATATAGTAGATAGCATAGGGATCTTTGTCTTCTTGTTTCCCTAGTACTGCACCAATTGCAGTATCTGAGGCATATGAATAAATGTGAAACGACAGAGCCCAATTGGGCCCTCTCAAAATGGGAGTTGTGGACAATTTATGTTTCAGATCTGTAAAAGACAATTCACAGTTGTTAGTCCAATGAAAGTCAACATCTTTTGTTAATAGAAAAAGCAAGGGGGAAGCAAGTTTGAATTTGTTTTTAATGAATCTCCTGTAATATCCAGCATGCCCTAAAAAAATTCTTACCTCTTTCTGAGTTTACAGAGTTGGAATGTCCAAAATTACCTGGATTTTGGTTGGGTCTACCTAAATTCCTGCATAAGAAATGAAGCGTCCCAGCACTACACCCTCGCTCATCATCATATGGCACTTTTTTGTACTTAAAGATAGATGAGACTGTATACATCTTTTGAGCACTTTTTCCAGATTAGTCAAAGCTTCATCGAAATCAATTCCATAAGGTGTAAAGTCATCCATGAATATCTCCATACAGTCATTCACCATATCAGAAAAAATACCAATTACAGCTCTCTTGAAAGTGGTTGGTGCATTACACAAGCCAAATGGGAGAACCTTGTAGGAAAATGTACTCCAAGGGTTGGTAAAGGTGGTCTTATATTGGTCCTGTGGATCAATTTTTATTTGGTTATAGCCACTAAATCCATCTAAGAAAGAGAAAAAAAAATTCCCAGTAGGTTGTCTAGAACCTGATCAATAAATGGCAGAGGGAAATGATCATTCTGTGTGGCTTTATTCAGGGCTCTATAGACCACACACACTCTCCATTTTCCATTATTTTTCGGAACAATAACCAATGGTGAGACCCACTCGTTGTCTGATATAGGCTAAATCAAATCGGCATTGAGAAGTTTCTGGAGTTCCTCCTTAACAATTTCTTTAAGGTTTGGGTTCATCCTCCTTTGGGGTTGGAAAATGGGTCGGCATTCTTCTTTAATGTATATATGGTGGGTGCATAGTTCAAAGGAAATGTCTTTCATATCCATGTAATCCCAGAAAAATGCTTCTTTATGTTCAATCAGTAATTTTATCAATCGGCGAGTTTCAGCAGTGGATAGATTGGGATTGATGTTCAAGGTTTTTCCAGATTCAATTTCTACAGCGATGCTATTAGAACTGACTTTATGAAATAATTCAATTGTTGTTGTTTCATCACCTGTTCTTACAGCGTTTGTTGTTACAACGGTTGTTGTTACAGCTGAATCATTTTGATTTTCAGTGGTTTCTGAGAACATTTATGAGCTCATCTCTCCCTGGGCAATGGGGTCGAAGAATCTAATCAATCGATGGTGCGTGTTCCGTGTAACAGCAGAGGAGTCACAGATAAAGAAGTTGATTAATTCATCCTCTATATCATCTTTGAAACTCAGGGATTTTACTATGGTTAGCACAGGCATAGCACTTTCATCCTCAGTGTCCATCCATAAAGAATTTTCAGGTTCCGCACTGGGTGTAGCATGAGGATACAAGGTTAGTTTTTTTGTGTCATAACCATTAGAGATGGTCATGGAACCGGATCTACAACCAATGAAAGCATCAGCTGTAGCTAACCATGGTCTTCCCAGAATTAGAGGGTGGCCCCCCAGACGGGTTTTGGGTTGAAAAATGACAAAATCAACAGAATACTCCCATGAATCCACTGAAATGACTAAATCATCAATTGTTCCTTCTGGTCTGATGGTAGAATGATCAGCTAATTCTAGAACAGTAGGAGTAGGTCAGACTTGTGTTTTGAGTTGCAGCAATTATGTAGTTTCTATTGGCATGATGTTAATTGTTTCCCCTAAGTCGACTAACACATGGGAAATAGATGTTTGTCCAATTTTGACATTGACTGTAGGGTTTCCTGGGTTTCCATATTTAATAGGTGGGGTTTTTCCTAACATCAGTTCAGAAAAATCCCCCACTACGTTCACTGTGAGGGGGTCGTTGGGTTTGCATCCAGGTTTCTTTATACAGAGATCTCTTACAGTCTTGGCATAAATAGGGACATCTCTTATCGCTTGCAATAGTGGAATATTAACGTGCATATTTTGCAATTCTCCTAAGAGATTGAAAGATGGTAATTCCACAGGTTTGGTAATTGTCAGTCTTTCAGGGAATGGTGGGTTTGCTAACTCTATAATAGGTTGGTCAATTTCTTCTATATCAGCAGATGGTCTTTCCCCTAATTCCTTGTCTGATTCTGAAGATGGATCATCTTCAATTATTGGCTCAACTATTCTCCCTGATCTTAATTTGATTTCATCACAAGGCATAGGAGTAATAGACAAGGCTAGCACATTGTGTGTATCTATGTTCTGAACGACCTTATTATTTGGGTTTGGGTTAGGTTGCACAGGAATCTGAGTTCGTAAGGGAGGATTGTTCAATGGGGCATTAAGAGGTAACTGCAGTTGTTGTTGCTGGTACTGGGGTTGGAACTGTTGTTGATAGAGGTTCTGTTGGTGATGGTTTTGATAATTGAGTTGTTGTTGAGGGCCTCTCCAATATGGATTCCATTTTCCATTTTGATTCTATTGATGGGGCATAGGTAACCATGCATTGGGATCTTGATAAGGCGGTGGCATCTGATGTGGAGGGGGGACATTCATCTGGCCATATAGTGGTTGATTGTTCCAATAATTAAGTGTTGCAGGAGAGAATTGAGAGTTCATACCTTGACCTCTTGGTTTCCATTATCTCCTTTGTGTTATTAGATAGACATCATTTGCTTCCTCATTAGTTGCCTTCATTGATGTTTTTACTTCTGGTAGAGAGGGACATTGGTCAGTGGCATGATCTAATTCAAAAATAAGACATACCTGAACACTGTTCATCGGGCACTCCCTTGGTGGATGTTTCTTTCTACATTTCAGACAGAAAATGCACAATGCTTGCTCTGATTCTGCTTGTCTCTGCTTGACCTGCAAAGTGTCTATTTGTGAAGAAAAAGAGTTAATCATCTATGTTTTGAAATTTTCTAACAGATTACATATTTTTTCTCTCGTTGCTCCTCCATTGGCTGATTTTTGTACCCTTGAAAAAGTGGTATCCTTGGTAGCTAACCTATTCTTTGTAGATCCTTGAGAACATCTTTCACAGAGATCTATAATGTCCTCATAGGACTCCTTATATATATCTCCCTTTCCAATCATATTCAGTATATCTAAACAATCTTCTCTAACTCCTTTTAGCAAAATAGTTTTCAGAATGTCCTTACTCACATCCGGATGACCATACCTTTGTAGATTATATTGTAGTTGCTCCACAAAATCTTCAAGGGTCTCATCCTCCTTCTGAGACATCTTGAACAATTCCTCTCTTCGTTCTCTTGTTCGGCAGTAGTCTTGGTACTTGTTCAGGAAAAGATGCCACATTTGTACCCATGTTGAAATGTTCTCTCCTCCAAGGCTCATGAACCATCTTAACGCATTACCCTTCAACGTAGCTGGAAATAGTTTAAGCTTTTGTGTAGTGGTAGTGTAGTCATATCTTCTACAAAAAATGTCAAATTCAAATAGAAACTCATCCGGATCCTCAGTAGAAAATCCATGAAAATTTGGCAAAGCTGAGAGAGGTATATTTTTCATAGGATCCATCCCTCGTGTGGGAACATCATAAATAGGAAAAACCAGGGTAGAGATAGTATTTTCATTATTTACCTGATCTTCGTTGTTTTGTGGGTTCTCCTGGTGGAACTCTTCTTCATTATCCCCTTGATTTTCCATATGTGCTATTTCTCTCCACTCAACACGAAAAGTGTCCCACGCTTCTTTAGTGACTATCCGACCGTTGATCTGATAAACCGTTTCTTCTGGATTTTCCATGTTTCGAGCTATACTTCCTTGATATTCAATGTTCTCCAGTGTTCCTTGTTTATTTTTTGGTGATAAATCTTTAACTTCGACTTCAGCTTCAACTCCAGTCCTTGATGAAAATGATGATTCAAGAAAGGGTAGTTCTAAGGACTGAGGATTACGTCTTCTTGGAGGAATTGCAGGGTGAAAAATAGATCCTGAAGAAGAATGTGTTCTGTCTATAATCTCATCAACAAAGGTTTGCCTTCCCAATGTAGGATTTCTTCCTCCACGTCCTCTGTTACCTGTAGGGTTAGTATTTTGGGGGATACGTCCTCACATTCCTCGATTCATGTAGACTAATCATTCCTTAGAAAGAAAACTAATGTGCTTATAAAAATCTATAATTATCTTCCCCGACAACGACGCAAAAATGTTGGGCACTTTAATTGTCTAAATGAATAGAAAATTAAGGTGATCAATATAAATTGTTAACCCAGGGAAGTCTGTTGTTTCAAGATAATTGTGCACAATCTATGCTAGTTTATGAAAGCAACACTAATCTAATTGTAGTAGGGAAGTTTTAAAAGAAACAAAAATTATCACTAACACAATTATGCTTATACAGCTAGAGTTCTACAGAATTGAAATCATAGTTGAAATCTAAACTGATGAGTGTATAAGAATCCTAGATTACCTACTCTAATCTAACTTTCTATTTTACTTTTGCAGGAAGAAGTTCTCTACTAATTGCAGAAAGAAATCTACTTATTGCAAGAAAGTAATTGACACTTCTATTTTATTTTACTTGGAAACAAGATTTTAATCTAATGCAGAAAAAGGGAAAGCAGTTCTCCAGTAGTGTTCGACAATCGACTTTTAATTCTCATGAGACAGATTTATGCGCATCTAACAGGAAGGAACTAGACTGTAACAACAACTGTATTCTAGAATTGTTTAACAGATAAATCATTCACATTAAAACAACTAATCTAGAATTCAAAACAGAGGGGAATCTGTGAGGAAGGTGGGCCCTTTCCTTCTCACTGAATCCTCTCAAAGAAATAGGCTACAGTCTGCTAAAGAAATCCAATCCACTCTTTTATTGATTTGACAAAATGTTCGTGTACAATAATCTTTACTTTACTTCACTTTCTCACAGTAACAAATCTGTCCCCTCTGATTACAAAAGCTCTGCTATTTAAATAGAGTCATTCAGTTAAAACAAAATTAGAACAGCCTTGAGAATCCCCGATTCTCAAGCTATTTGTATGATATCATTAATACAAGATCTAGAACTAATCTTGTAAGTTAAAACATCTAACAGTAGGTGTAACAACTTTCAGGATCGATGGCATTTGTTGCAGCAGTCGTGTAAGCATTTGTTGCAACAGTCGTGTAACAGTAGAATCGGTGGCACCTGTTGCAGCAGTCGTGTAACAGCTTCCAGGATTGGCGCATAGTTGTAACAGCTTCCAAGATTAGCGCATAGCTATAACAACTTCCAAGATTGGCGCATAGCTATAACAATTGGTGTAACAACAACGACCATTCTTCAAGACTTGGTTGTCCTATACATTTCGATCATTAGTTGAATCATTTTATGGGTAAAACATGTGAACGTTACCAATCAAACATGTTAAGTAAATGAAAATATAAAATCAAGATAAATTATTCATACCTTGGGAAAAAAAGGTCTTAGCACGCATTGTAGTAGGCATTAGCTTAGAGATGATAAGGTTGAATGGGAAAAAGATGTGATGAAAAAGGGACATTTCTAGATCCTAAAAGGTATCATCTTAGCTTAATATTATCCTCCATATAGAAAATTTATGCAGGAGCATTCCACCTCGAAGATCGACCATGTTGATTAGACCTATGAGTCTTGAAATTTACTAAGGGAGTGGGTTCCCTTACTTTTTAATTAATTTAATTTGGCATGGTTTAGTTGGATTCTTGAAGGAACAGGTAGTTTTCCCTTATTGTGAGGTAAATGGTTTAATTGAGCAATTATTTGGGTTTAGGAATATCATCCTATGTATGGAGGATTCAATTGTAAAGTATGAGAGTACTATTGTGAGTATTAGTTACATAATATTAGGGATTTGTTGATGAGCTGGAAGGAGAACTTCCATGCTTAATATTGTAAGCCTACGGACAATCAAAGGATAGGGTAGATGTGTGTGTCAAGATAGAGTGAGAGGTGTGAATGTGAAAGAGGCCAAGTGTGGCCAGCAAGACAATTAGAGGCCAACATAATGTAAATCAGGCCCAAAAGGCGAGAAGGCCTTTGTACAATTCATTTGCAGATTCATTAATAAAACCCCTGTGTGCTTATATGACATCTTTGTGCATTAAAGGATGAAGTGAGAGTCACTGAAACCATAAAGTAAACTTTGTATACTTATTTAACATTGTATGCAGGAAAGAGGGAGTGTTTGCAGGTTCGAACCGCGGTAGAAGACACAACAATCGTCAAACATTGATCACTAGAAGGATCAACGATCTAGATCACTCCAAGCGACATAACAGAAGGAGAAAGAGATCTACTTTGTCAGATCTTTGTCAGAGGTGACCTTGATCGTCTATCCTTATCGAATCGAAAGTGGAGGAAGTGAAGTGAGAATGTGAAAGTATCGGCATCTGATAGTCTGGTGGTGAGAGTAAGATATGACCATCTCCTCTAGTGCCAGATCAGTGGAAGGAAACCTTATCGGGGTTTGAGGTGTAAGGGAGTTAAGGAAAGGAAAGAATCTATGCCTGAATGAGATCAATGGTTCTGATTACAGCCAACGAGGAGAGAACAACTTAGATTAGATTTGGACAAAGCTGCTAGATCTATGGTTGAAAGAGTCCATAGTCTAGATGCATATATGGTGAAGTCGTGACCGTTGATCATCAACGAGTTCAATGGTCCAGATCCTTTCAGATCTTAAAAATCGTAAGAAGAGGTGAAGTCTAGAATAGTTATGATGACCCAACACCTGACATATGTGGCAAGCATCTGCTGAAAAGAAAAAAAAAACAATGATCTGAGGTGTAGTGGAAGCCTGGAGAAACAAGATCTAACCGTTCATCGGGAGAGAATATTGACGATGAAGAATCATATCAGATCAATGAAGATGATCGATATTTAACATTTTAGATCAAACTAGGAGAAGAGTAAGCATATGAGAAAGGTTTGATGGTAAGATCCCAACATACATCAACACATGTATACAGTCACTTAGAGGGTGACACGTGGCCCACACATAAGTTAACATGTGTCAATGTCCATTCAACAATTGGAGCATGTGAAAGTCACAGATCGAGGTGACACGTGGCAACCTAGTCAACATCGATAAGTGGCAGATCCACGTCAGTAGATCTATGTGATTGGATTCCACATCATACCGGATTGGGATCGTGTCCGAGTTTTGGGAGTTAGAACCTCCATTGATCTGGTGTCCGACATATGTCATGTCGATGTAGAGGCATCCACACAAGGAGAGGACACTTGGAGTATTGTGGAAAAGATTCAATCTCCCATTTGGAAGCTTGATCAATGGTTTGTGTTGATCGTGGAGTTTGGAGTTTCCCATGTGTTAATTCATCGAATCAGACTCCTATTAAGTTAAGTTCAAAGTGTTGTGAGAAGTCGACAGTCCGACGACGATAAGACCAAGGTTCCTAGCTATTGGTCACATGTGGATGAGTGTTTGGAGTTTAATCACTCAAGAGATAAGTGCATGGTTTCGACAGCAGATTCACATGGAGGGTTATCATTGATTTGAAGTGCTTAAGGGAAGGAGACGTAGCATTGATGTCATTTCAGATCGGGATGAAAACAAAGGCATGGATTATAAACATGAACCAATCCGACCTCCAACATCTAATAAGAACTTGGTTATAACGCTTGGTAGAGAGAGAGAAAAGGAATAGTGCCATACAGGTAAAGGCTTGAGCTTTCATAAAAGATATTAGCACCATGCGAAGAGGTTATTAAGGTGCCAAAGCATAGAGTTTAAACACTTTGTTCACTAAGGTAGAGGTGACAATGACTACTAATGGTCATGTCAGAGGTTCTGGAAGAAGCCAAAACAAAAGAAAGAAAGATGACAAAGCATTTGGCAGGAAAATAAGTCAGAGGAGATTGAAAGAGAATTTACTGAGTTAAAGGAGAGACTCAACATAATTATGGAGCTGCTACGGGAGATTGAGGAAAACCAAAGATATGGTTGGAGACTAAAGAAGAAGGGCCTATTCAACAATTGATTAGAAGGAAGCAGAGGCACAAACTGAAAGCTTGGACCAAAAAAGAAGAACTCGGAGAAGCTGAGTGTAGAGAATCCTTGGGGACATCACTAACAATTCACTATTGTGAACCAGAGCATAGAGTAATGCTTGGAGAGGAGGATGAGGTTCATAGTGAAAAACTCATGGATAACTTGGATAAAGATAATATACTAGAGGTATCTAAGGGGACTGAGTAGTCTCATGTTTTTAAGACTAATGATTTGGGTATGTTTGTAGGACTTACAGGCTATGGAGATAGGAAGCCACTTGAAGTTGTCTTAGAGGAAGAATTGCCTCATGAAGGCATTAGAGAGAGACAGATTATGAATTTTGTCATGTCAAAGAAAGATATAACATTGTCTCTTGGAAGTTGTGAAAGAGGAAGATATGCATATTCAAAGGATGCAGATGATGAAGACGCAAAAAGGACGAATAGTTGGCTTGGAGATACTTCAAATGATGAAGTACATAGATTCTTCGAAAGGGATATGAAAGGCTACAATGATGCAAGTATTGATCTTGCTAAATGATAAATGATAGTGGATGAGGATGGTGATGATGATCATTGGTTCATGACCATGGAAAAAGGTATAAAATGTTTACAACAAATCTATCATTTTAATAAATTCCAAGAACAAAATTTATTTGAGCAATCATGTACACTGAGTATGTGGCTTAAAGATATGCAATATTGTTTTCATAAGTTTTTGTTTTGTGAACAGTGTTCCCAAGAAGCTAAGGAAAGACATAGAAATGAAGACAGAGAGATGGCAACAACCCTACAAATTTTCTATGGAAATTTGTAGCAGACAATTTGCAGCAGTGATGTGTACTAGCAAAGGACAAGACTGGACATTGAGGAGTTATGGAAGCAATTGATGAAGGTTTCCAAGAGGAGATACCAGAGAAATAAGAAGAAGAGAAACATGCCAGTACAACTTACTAAAGCAAGAAGAGATGTTGCACAACAACAACATAAAGTATGGGATCCTGGAAGGTTGCAGATAACAACAAGACATCAACAAAGAAACAAGATGAATGGTCAACAACAACATAGGATTTGGAATCCAAGAGGACTTCAACACATGAAGACTCATGATTAGGAGATAATGAACATTTTTAACCTTTGGAGTATGATGCAGAAGCATTCCACCTCCAAGATCATCCCTATTGATTAGACATAGGAATCTTGACATTTACTAAGGGAATGGGTTCCCTAAATTTTGAATTAATGTAATTTGGCATGGTTTAGTTTGATTCTAGAAGGAAAGGGTTGTTTTCCCTAATTGTGAGGTAAATGGCTTAGTTGAGAAAATTAATTAGTTGGGTTTAGGAAGATCATCCTATGTATGGAGGATTCGATTGTAAAGTAGAAGAGTATTATTGTGAGTGTTAGTTGCATAATATTAGGGATTTGTTGATGAGCTAGAAGGAGAACTTCCATGCTTAATATTGTAAGCCTATGAGAAATCAAAGGAGAGGGTAGTTGTGTGTGTCGAGATAGAGTGAGAGGTGCGAGTGTGAAAGAGGCCAAGTGTGGCCAGCAGGCCAATTAGAGGCCAACAAAATGTAAATCAGGCCTAGAAGGTGAAAAGGCCTTTGTACAATTCATGTACAGATTCATTAATAGAATCCATGTGTGCTTATATTGCATCTTCATGCATCAAAGGATGAAGTGCGAGTTATTGAAACCATAGAGTAAACTCTATATACTTATTTAACATTGTATGCATGAAAGAGGGAGTGCTTGCAGGTTCAAAGCGTAGTAGAAGAAAAAACTGTCATCGATCGTTGATCACTAGAAGGATCAACGATCCAGATTGCACCAAGTGATATAATAGAAGGAGGAAGAGATCTTCTTTGTCAGATCTTCATCACGGATAACCCTGACCGTTGATCCTTATCGGATCGGAAGTGGAGGAAGCAAAGTGAGAATGTGAAAGTCTCAACATCCAATAGTCTGGTGGCGAGAGTAAGATATGACCGTCGATTCCAGTGCCAGATCAGTGGAAGGAAACATTATCGAGTTTTTTGAGGTGTAAGGGAGTTAAGGCAAGGAAAGAATCTACACCTGAATGAGATCAACGGATTTCATTATAGCCAACGAGGAAAGAACAACTTATATTAGATCTGGACGAAGCTGATAGATCTATGGTTGAAAGACTCCATAGTCTAGATGCATAGATGGTGAATTCATGATTGTTGATCATCAATGAGATCAACGGTCCAGATCCTTTCATATTTTGGACATCGTAAGAAGAGGTGAAGTCTAGAATCGTTTCGACGACCCACAACCCAACATATGTGGAAAACATCCACTAAAAAGAAGAAATCAATGGTGATCTGAGGTGTAGTGGAAGCATCGAGCAACAAGATCTAACCATTCGCCAGGAGAGAAGATCGACGACGAAGAAGTAGATCAAATCAATGAATATGATTGATATTTAACATATCAGATCGGACCAGGAGAAGAGTAAGCATAGGAGAAAGGTCTAATAGTCCGATCACGACATACGTCATCACACATATGCAATCACTCAGAGGGTGACATGTGGCCCACACATAAGATGACATGTGTTAATGTCTATTCAACAATTGGAGCATGTGAAAGTCACAGATCGAGGTGACACGTGGAAATCTAGTCAGCATTGAAACGCCGTAGATCCACGTCAGCAGGTCTACGTGATTAGATGCCACATCATATCATATTGGGTCATGTGAGAGTTTTGGGAGTTAGAACATCTGGTGATCCAGTGTTCGACATACGTCATGCTGACATAAAGGTGTCCACATAAGGAGATGACACGTGGAGTATTATGGAAAAGATCCAACTACCTGTTTTGAAGCTTGATCAACGGTGTGCATTGATCGCGGAGTTTGGATTTTCCCAAGTGTTAATTCATCAAATCAGACTCCTATTAAGTTGAGTTCAAAGTGTTGTGAGAAGTCGATGGTCTAACGACGATAAGACCAAGATTCCTAGCTCTTGGTCACATGTGGATGAGTGTTTGGAGTTTAAGCACTCAGGAGATAAGCGCATGGTTTCGACACCAAATTTGCATGAAGGGTTAGCGTTGAGAAGCGCTTAAGGGAAGGCGACGTAGCAGTGGCGTCATTTCAGATCGGGATGAAAGTAAAGGTAGGGATTGTAAACGTGAACCAATCCAACCTCCAACCTCCAATAAGCGCTTGGTTATAAACCTAGTCAAGAGAGAGAAAAGGGCTAGTGCCATACAAGTAAAGGATTGGGTTTTCGTAGAAGATATTAGCGACATGTGAAGAGGCGCTTAAGGTGACAAAGCACAGAGTTTCAACACTCTATTCACTAAGGTGATTTGGGCCTGAGAGAGTTTGGAAAATGCTCATTAAAGAGTGTTGCAGAGTTACTCATAACTCTGCACCTGTGGGTACTGAGATTCCCAAGGGGGTCTTCATCAAAAATCAAGGAAGAGGGGGGAAATCTACAGGCTACCAACCAAGGATAATACTCTCCTCCATCTCGAAAACCAAGGAAGAGGCGGGGGATTCATAGTTACCAAATTAGATTAACACTATCCCCCATTGGGTAAGACCTAACATTGCTTTTGATTGGCTAAGAGTTCATTTTCCTTAAATCTAAGGAAACAAGTTAATGACCCAAGTCTTAAAGGCATTTGGTAAGGGTGGAATCTTGTAAATCATTAGGTACTATTGGCGATGAATCAACTCACAATCATGAATACCATCTAGTAATGGTTGTCCTCAATGCAAGTTGACAACTCTGTCATCTAGCAATAGTTGTTCTCACTGAAAGTTGACAACTCTATCATCTAATAGCATCTGTACTCACTGCAAATTGACAACTCTGTCTAATGGTTGTACTCAATGCAAGTTGACAACTCTTTCATTTAATAATGGTTGTATTCAATGCAAGTTGACAACTCTTTCATCTGGTAATGGCTGTACTCGATGCAAGCGTGATTTCCCTACCATTGTCGGTTTCTGTTTAGCCAACGAAATGAAGGGCAAGCGTGTCCTTTTTCTTTTCAGCCTGACTGCACTGCACTAGACACATTTAAATATGACTACTGTTATTTTAAGGGAATCGTGTCATGCTTATGGAATTTGGACAAAATATAATGAAGGTCACGTGTGGAGATAACTTGATTTCTTAGTATCAATATGGAGAACAAAATATATATAACTAAATTTCTTTGATAGAGAAATACTTTGTCACTGTTGTGGTTCATTGGAGTCCTTTCGATTTGGTGGGATTCCATTCACTAAATAAGCTAAATGAAGCGTGGATAACAATAAAAGTCCTTCAAATTGGAGGTGGTAAAAAATGTTTGTGCCATTGCCAATGATTAGACGTGTAAATGAGTTCCAAAACAATGCACAAACTTCAAACGACATCTCAAAGGATGTAATACGCGTGCACTTCAACTTGTTTATTTGGGTTCGGTATAGCCCGCTAATGATTGTTTGGCAGGGTTGGTTTTCCTCATCTTGAATGCGTAGTGTCTACTAACTTCCAATCTTCGAAGTTTTACTTGATATTATTTAAGATTATGACTTTCATTGTGCGCAAGAATGAAGATTAAAAATCAAAGTCATTTACAGAGGCAATTAGGTGAAGTAGTCTCCTCTTTTTTCTTTTTAAGATTGAGGGGAATCAACAATAAGTACGATTATCTGGATCATGGTGTGTTTAAATTTTATTGGTTATTATTATAAACTTTAAGCTAGTGTCAAAAGCTTGCCACATCCACAGGGGGCACTCTAGGGAAGTGTCTATCCTTGTAGCCGTCTAGAGACACATCCACAAGGGGGAACTCTAGGGAAACATCTATCCTTGTAGCCTTATCACAATGGGCCAAGTCTCATCGGGATTCCAACCGATGTGGGGAGAGTGTAAGACCTACTTCCCAACCATTCGAGCTATAGCCTCCTCTTGCACATACCTTTGAATTCTTTTCGTAGACCATTGCAATACCTTGGAGTGATTTTCATAGACCATTCTCTCAACATAGCCTTTGTTGCAAAGGAGGTTGAGGTTATGTTGCAAAGGAGAGGGTTTGCAAAGGACATGTTGCACTTAATATATTTGAGAGACAATTTTTTCAACTCTAGTTGCAATATGTTAAGGTACATTTACATTTCTTTCACACTAAATAGTATCATCAACAATTTTATGTGGCTGTGAAGTTTGGGGTCTTAGAATGTGAAGTTCTACTCGAGGTTGTGTAGAGAGAGCCTCCATTTCTATCTTTTCCAAAATTGAAAATGTCAATGAAGCAATTCCACTAACAATTATTTAAATTGACTTTAAAACCTAGATCCCACAAGCATATTTCAACTATATTTTTATATAGTGACATTTCTTTACAAATTGTTGACATGGGCAGAGTGAATTGGTGAAATTCATAGGTTCTCTTCAAAACACCTATGTTCAAACCCGATAGAGAACATATTTAGGTAATAAGGATGAGAACATATAATCAATATCGTGTTAACAGAGTATGAGGCTCTTAGTTTCCCAAAAAATAAACAACTCCTCAAACTAAGATGTTTACTTATACAACAATTAGAAAAAATAAAGACCCTTATATAGCTCTTCAATCATCCATGAAGCTATCTGAATAAGGGATCATACACAATTGGTATGTACAATGTGTGTTTTCACTTGAGAAGGTAGGGATCAAAGAAAGATTTTATAGAGTTCTCAAGTATGCAAGATATCGTATTCCTATGAAAAGCACCAATATTACAAACATTGCCTCTAAACAGAGGATGGGAACATCACTGGAACATCACTACTTGTAAGTATATCATACTATTACATAGTTTTAACTTTCCCTTGGACCAATTTCAATTCTTCTTCTCTCACAAGTGTTGCATAGAGTTAGACCACCATATTTCTTAATATCAACAAATTTGTAGATCATACAACAATGCATTATATTAGAAAATTATTTGATTTTGGTTGACTAATAAATTTTGAGATTTAAAGTAAATATTTTTTTTTTTTCCTGAGTCATAATGATCATTATTTTTCTCTTATCCATTGTGAAAATAAAATGTCCATAAATATCCTTTTCATGATAGTGATGACTCAACATAAAAGAGACACACTAATATATATGACTAGATTTTTTTGTTTGGCTTTTATTGTTAAAAACAAGGTTTGGTTAGAGCTCTTTGTACTCCCTACCCTTAACCAATTGGAGATCTTAATACCCTTTTCTATAAATTTTAATTGTACTTGTTTCTTTTTTCTTCTTGAAATATCTTTATAGAACAATAGGGCATGAACCTAGATGTGTGCGGTTTGAAGAACCCTTCCTTTTATTCCCAAAATTCTAAGTTCCCTTCAGGGAGTCTCGTGGCTTCTTTGGCTAACTTATTAGCTTCTCAATTTTGCTTCCAATACACATGTTCAATGAAATATCTTCAGAGTCGAATCATTCTAGAACCTTTGATTACTTAAGGGAGGATAATGAGTTGTTTTACCTAGAATTTACCTATGAACAATTGCAAATCAATTGGAAATCGTCATATACCTTCAAGTTCCTTATTCCTCATTCAACGGTTATACTCATTAGGTGGTGTGTGAGTGCTATCTCAACCCTATTGTTTGTGCAAACTCCTAACCCAATACTGAATAAGATCTTGTGCTCTTTGGTTATATTACTAACTCCTTTAGCATCCTCGGACCTGAGATTCCTTATGGATACCCCATCAAAGAATCCAATAAGACCAGAGTGATACACAAGTACAAGGACAGCATTATCTTAAAGTCCAAAATCTATGGCGTGACTGCAATCAGTATGAAATAGTTTTAATGGAGTGCCATGTCTCTACGAAGTTCATGATAATGCATGCCACACTTTTGACCGTTTCGAGCCCACAAATATACGGCGTTCAAATACATAAACAACTCTGGTTATCATACCTCAGAGTATCAAATTAAATGCATCCAATCCAATGCAATGCAATGCACCTCACCTTTGTATATATATATATATCATAGTTGTAATTTTTTTTTATCTTCTACAATCCAGAATGCTAAAGAATACTAGAAACATGTTTGGTTCATGCAGAGGTGACATCATTCTTCTGTAATACCAGAAGGTAATACCATAATCTTACAAAAACAAATCTCCAAAACCTACATTTCCACTCCATTTCAAACAAACCTCCTCCTTTGTCAATGAGATTTAGTGTTTCTTAATTGCCAATTAAGATTTTTCCCATGGTGGCATTACTAAATGCAGAATACCCACCTTTTCCACCTTTTCCAAGTGTTGAATCTTGGATCTAGCTAGTGGTCCAATGCCAAACCCAACAACACATTGATGATGCT
>JZKD02S1741031.1:281478-298863 GCA_000966675.3 Picea glauca | reverse complement strand
TATATCATAGTTGTAATTTCTTTTCATCTTCTACAATCAAGAATGCTAAAGAATACTAGAAACATGTTTGGTTCATGTAGAGGTGGCATCATTCTTCTGTGATGGATGTGGAAGCAGGGAAGAGTAGTTGCCAAGGAAAACAACGTTGGCCTTGGTTTATCAGAACTTTGGAGTGGTGTATGGGATTTGAGCAAGTTATCTACTTATGTATGTAAGAGTATATTTTCTCACAACCGTGAGATTTTTCTAGTTTTCTCATTTATCTTGTGGATATTCATATTTTTTTTCTATGTAAATATTTTTATTTTTTTTGTTTTGGCTTCAAATGACAATGGTGAAAGTATGCAGTAAGCTTGGTGCAGTCTTGTAAAGTGCTTTAACTATTTTTCCTCATCTTACTTAACCTAAGATGGACTTAGTTCATATTTATATAACTACTTGTAACAAATAAATAACTTTATTGTAAGTTGGGAAGAACTATGTAAACTGGAAATAATTATTGAAAAGTATTCTCCCTACACAATGGATAACTGATTTTTCTTTTGTAAGTATCCTCCTTTCAGATTTATTTGTAATACCACTTTTGGAAGGCCAATTCCATTAGAAAAAAAATTTAATAAATGCAAATTTTTTTTATATATAAATTTAAATAAATTATTTACTTATAATTGTATTTTAATTAAATTAATTAAATTTAATTTGAATAATTATTATGAGAATGTGTTATTTTATTCATCCATGTTTAAAACAGAGTAAAAGAATCTATCTTATAAATTTGGTAAAATAAAAATACATATTCTAAAAATTTAAAAAAAAATAAAAATACATGTCATTTATACATAGTAAATAAGAAATTTAAAATAAACTATTTAATGATAATATTATTATAATTTTATTTCAATGAAATTAATTAAATTAAATTTAAATAATTATTATGAGAAATTGTTATTTTATTCATCCATATTCAAAACTCTATAAAATAATCTATCCTAAAAATTTAATAAAATACAAATACATGTCCTAAAAATTTAATTAAAAAAACCAGCTATTTTTTTTTAATTAAAGTTTCAACAAAATTATAGCTTTGAAAAGTAGACAATATCCTTCTTTTTCCTTTGACCACATATTAAACAAGACTGTCTCACGACCCATACACAAAATACAAACCATGGATCATATGTAGACTATTAAGTATGTGCTTATACAAGTACCCCCATATTATTTTATACTTTAGTTCTCACATATGTAGGAGCTCTCCTACAAAAATCCATCCTGGAAAGGCATGTGATAGTCAAAACTGCCCCCTGTTGTCTGTTCATTTATATTCCAGTGGCCATATTCTAACTGCGAGACTTCTTTGGAAAGCTTATCAACCAATTTGTTTTGTTCCCTATAAATATGAGAGAAAGATATAGAGTAAAAAACAATAATAATCCTCATAACTTCCTCAAGTATTGGGACAAGACGATAAATGTGACATATTTGAACCCTGTTCACCCAGTTGATGACTAGTAAAGAATCCCCAAAGACCTGTAATGTTTTGCACTCCTTTTCCACAACAAATAACAGTAAGAGTTTCCAGACCATAATCTGAGAGTAATTATTTGAACCAGCTCCCAACCCATCCTTGAGAAGAAAAAAATGTTGAATGGAAAAGTATAGACAACCCCGCCCCCCCCCCACACACACAATAATTGGTCACTCGAAGCCACCCCGTCAATGTAAGCCCACAATCGATTTGTATCTATAAGTTCCTCCTATATCACCCAAAGATTTCCATCACCCACCCTTCCTAAGGACTTAAAATGTTCAAAGATACCAAGACAAGTAATGGCCACACGAGAGGGCGACTGGACCTCATCCCGAAATATCGAAGAATTATGAGCCAACCAAATCCCCCAGGAAGCAATGAAGGGGAAAGACTTGTTTCCATGAGGTGTCCTTGGCAAAAGCTAATCTTTCAAGGCGTCCTCAAAGGATACGCCTTTCCATCGACCAAGGGAAGTGAGCAGTCTGTTTGTTTTCGCCCACACTAATAAGGAAAAAGGACATCTCATAAACATGTGGTAAAAAATCTCATCCTGTTCTTTACAAAGCGGATACCAGCCTAGACCATTGAATTGTCACTTCTGAAGATTGTCCCACGTTGGAAGTTTATTCTCCAAAATAGACCACACCATAATTTTCCCTTTAGCTGGGAATCTTTGTTTCCAAAGTTTTCTCCACCACCAAGTAACTTCTCGCTGCAATTAATCAATACTCAACTCAACATATCCTGCTGTTGGGGTGTAAACCCCTCCCGGGTCCCCATCCCAAAGGAGTTCATCATCCTGATCCGTTAGACATATACTCTCTCTCCTAAGTGCCCGAATGTACCTGTCCCAAGGTAAAATGTCTTTCCCCTCTAGTCCCAACATTCTCCCATTTTTCCAACCTTGGCTCCAAAGATTTGTGGAGTTTGGGTCCTCGACTTGAGCCAGGTTGAAGTACCCCCCTTGTTCCAACTGGGAGCGTAAATTTGCGTTGAGTAAGTGCTCTCTATAACATCTCGCCCAAGGGTCCAAACCAACCATAAGCAAGTGCCCAGACCCAACTCTCCAAGCTAAACCATTCCCCACCACCTCAAAATCCTTAAGAACTGCTTTCCACATAAAAAAAATCCTTGTCATATGAAGACATGGATTCCTGAGCCACTCAAGTAAAGAAAGAGGAGCCAAGATGACGACTTTGGTCCAGAGAATTTTTGTAGTTATCAGTCTCCACACACATTTTGTTGCTAGTGCTTTAGAAAACAAGAAAATATTATTTAGTCCCTAACCCCTGAGAGCTTTTGTTATCGCAATTTTCTCCCAACGAACCCAAGGCACAACCTATTTATCCTTATTTCCCCTCCAAAGATATGAGAAAGACAGTTTCTAGATTTTTCCATAATACCCTTTGGAATCCAAGAGAGGGACATCCAATATATTGGGATAGCCTCCAGTACTGACTTAATCAGTACTAATCTTCGAGCCCTTGACAACCATTTGTAGCTCCATCCCTTTATTCCTTTTTATAATTTTGCTAAAAGCCACATTCAGTCGGTCTTCCAGTAATCATTGGGTTTTAAATGAAAGCCAAGGTATTTCAAACCCTCGTCCATCCCCTGAATCTGGAAAGGGAGCTAAGACATAAAATGTTGTATGACTTCTGCCTTGACCGAAGCAAAGAGTATACTAGATTTCTGATCATTTATCAGCATACTAGTTGCTTTCTTAAATAGTGAGAGCCCTTCAAATAAAATGTCAGCGTTTCTCTTCATACCATCACAAAAGATTAGGATTCCATCAACAAAAAGTAAGTGTGTGATGTACATACCATTGGAAATTTTTATACCTCTGAATCTACCAACATTCTTTGCCCCTGCCAGAAATCGACTGAGCCCTTCTGCAACTAGGAGAAAAAGTAAGGGTGACAGAGGGCAACCTTGACACAATCCTCTTTCAGTTTGGAAAAAAGAAGAGGTTGAACCATTGATGAGTATGGAGAAAGATACCGAGGACATACACCTCATCACCCAATTGGTAAAATCCATACCAAAACCAAGATGTATCATAAGCAGTCTTAAATACAACTAGTTTACTCGATCGTAGGCTTTGGATAGATCAATTTTCACCACAACTCCCCTGAGTTTCTTCGTTTTTATACTGTGAAGACCTTCTTCGGCTACACCAATAGCCTCATGGATTTTTCTACCTTCCAAAAACCCAAACTGTTCACTGGAAATAGTTTTGGACAAAATAACCTTATGTTGATTGCCTTTGAGATAATCTTATAAAGACAATTACATAACAAAATAGGTTGAAAATAATCAAATGAGGAGGGATTATCTGACTTTGGAATGAGTGAAATGAATGTATAAATTATAGGGTTATGAATGTAACCATTAACCATTGATTCCTCGACCACCTTCAATACATCGAGTCCAATCAGATAAAAAAAAACAAATAAAATTCAATAGGCCAACCATCAGGCCCTGGGATTTTCCCCTTTTGAAAAGAGTGAAGAACTTCTAGTAATTCATTTTCAGATATTGCTTCCATTAGTGTCCCATTGTCTTCCTCCTCCAAAAAATGAGGGAATAATTGAGCTACATGTACAATTTCTGCAATGGACGAACCCTCCTGTGCCTTGAATAATGCACTAAAGTGTTCAATACCCAATGTGTCCAATCCTTCAAAAGATGAAACCACCTCACCAACCCTATTCCTTATCCCCCATATAGTATTATCCATTTTCCTACCTTTGGCATAAGTTTGAAAGAATTTGGTATTCTCATTGCCACAAGAGAGCCAAATTGCACGACTCTTTAGTCTCCACAATCCTTCTTTTTTCTCCAATATAACCCTGCGTATTTTCTCCAAGCCAAACAGAATTTCCTTATCATAAATACTTGAAAAACCATGCCCTTCCCCTACTTGGATCTTCGAAAGTGATAATTCGATGTTTCTCAAATCCTGTTCATCCTTGAAATTTTTCTCCCTAGCCCAACTCATGGTAGCTTGTTTCAACCTTTTCTGATTCCCCACAAACTAAACAGTTGCAGGTGGTTCTCAATAGTGATAGCAGACCACAGACCCCTTACTAATTCTTGATAAGATGGATCTGAAATCCATCCCTCCAAGAATTTAAAAGGGCTCGATACCCTCCTGCTTCTTCCCCTTAGATCTAGCATAATCGGATTATGGTCAGATTCCCCTCCATAAGCAACCCACTATCTAACCAAGTCAAAGGATTCCAAAACCTCTTCTGACAATAAGAATCTGTCCAAACGTTTATCCACCCTATCTTCACCAACCCTTCTATTACACCAAGTTGGGGTCAGTTTTTGTGGCTCAATGTCCACCAACCCAAGCTGGTCCAATTTTTTTTGAAAGAAGTTGGTTAAAGTATCTAGGACAACACATGGACCCAAAACCTCTGAGGCCCCTAAATAGAAATTTACATCCCCTCCAAGAATAATCTCCTTACCCCTAAACCATGAGCATTTTGCTAAAGTATTCAAGTATCGTTGTCTATCTTGGTAAGGCCCATAGGCATTAATAAAAGTCACATTTCACCCCATCTCAGAGAAGAAAATAGACAGACCAAATCCCGAATCAAAACCCCAAACACTTTCCAAGTTGCAAGTCTTTTTAAGCCACCCAGTAGCCAACCCCCCATAACGACCCCTGACATCCACCGCTGCAAACATCCATCTTTTTCTCAATATTGAGTGGTAACTAAACCACTAACTTATTCTCATCCTCTTTTGGCTACACCATTGTGGGAGAAGACTTAACTTCTATGAAAACAATGTTCCTACTATACAAAACTTTTCCAGCCACACGATCCCAAAGCTTATACCCTTTCACACCAACACCATGACCAATGAAGATACATTTCATTGCCTTGTTATCCAACTTCAATTGCTTCTCCTTAGGCACATGAGCATATGCCTCACAACCAAAAACATGAAGATGTTGAATTGATGGTTTCTTTCCCATCCAATCCTCCATAAGGGTCGTATCCACAAGAACTATTGTGGGAGACATGTTAATCAAGTAATATGAACTATCATCTGCTTCTGCCTATAAATTCTTCTCTAAGCTGACTCCACTAAGCATACTCATAAATATCTCCATCAACATTATATTCATTCGTTCTACAACTCTATTCTGTTGAGGGTATATGGATTTGTCTAATGTCTTTCAATGCCATTCTCCTTACAAAAATTATAAAATTCTGCATAGCAAAACTCACTGCCATTATTAGTTCTCAACACCTTAATCTTCATACTAGTATGATTTTCCAAGAGAGACTTAAGCTCCTTAAACTAACTAAAATCCTCATATTTAGTCTAAGAAAATATATATCCATGTCCTTCTATAATAATCATCAATGAATGACACATAATACAAAGCCTTAGAAATTGATGGAATTTTAACTCGACCAAATATATTAGAATGAATTAAGTCTAACAACCTAGAAGATTTGTGAGAACTAGAATAAATTGAACACTTTTTGTTTTCCATATATGCAATTCTTGCAAAAATTAAATTCAAGATAACAAGCATTCAATCCATCAACAATATTTTTGTTTTTCGAGGCCCGTAGGCCCTTCTCACCTATATGGCATAATATTTGGTGCTATAACATTGTTTTCTCTGCATGTAACTTGCTTTTTGAAGCAAGGGGATGTTTAGGAGGTTCCAATTGGGAAGGTGTAGATCCTATAGATCTCTTAGCCACAAGAATCAAAGAACTATTTCACTCAATAGCGCATGAATCAAACTGGAACAAAGTGTCCACACGAACTCTTGAAATGATCACCTCTTATCGTATGGAGAATTTGTTGAAGAAAGACCACTAAGGTGTTATTGCATAATTTATTGTCATACAAGTAGTTGACACCACACCACAAGAGATTCATCCTAATTTCAACTAGTTCTCTCTAAGCATCCATAGGTATTTGAAATTCCACAAGGTTTAGCACCTTCACATGAGGAAGGTGACCATGGTATTCCCCTCATTCAAGGTAGTCAACCACATAATCTGCGTCCTTACTGGCACACTTTTGCATAAATAAATGAAATTGAAAAGATCATTTAGGAATTGTTGGAGGTGAGAGTCATACATCCCAGTACTAGCCCCATATTCATCATCGTTGGTCATGATATTAATGAAGGAAGGTACTTGGTGCATGTGTCACAATTTTAGGGCTCTTAGTAAGTTGACCATGAAAAACAAATTTCCTATACCAGTTATTGATGACCTCTTGCATGAACTTCATTGAGCCAAGTTTTTCACTAAACTTGACCTTTGTTCTGGATACCACCAAATCAATATGAAAGAGGCATACATCCCTCAGACCGCTTTCCGTACACATGAAGGTCATTATGAGTTTTTAGTGATTCCTTTTGGCCTTTGAAATTATCTATCAACCTTATGTTATAACATAATTTTCCACATGTTGGAAGCAGAGCAAAGCGGAAAGCAAGGTTATTTTGGGAAAGAAGGAATGCATGAGGAAAGCGACAGTTGGAAGGAAGAACAACATGCGCGCATGCAGGGAAGACCTAACGATGGTAGGGTTAGGGTTTTTGTAATGTATTGTAATCGTTGAAGAGCCAAAAACGTATAAATATAGTATCTAGGTATCATGGAGAGGGAGATATACATAATTGTTGTAATGAGTCGATATGTGATATTTTGTTGTATGACCTATTTTTGTAAGTTGTTGAGCTAGAGAGGACGAAATAGGGTAGATATCGAGGGTTAGATCACAGGCTGAGGAGCCTGGTATGATCTAGTCCACCTCATAATATATCTCGACCCAGCATAAGGGAATGGTAAAGCGCAAGGTGCTGTAATGACAAACCAATGATAATAAAAGAGCGAAGAGCCAAATCTTTGTGGACGTAGCCCAGGAGGGGGTGAACCACGGTAACATCTGTGTTATGTGATTGAATGCATGTATTACTTTATTGTCTCAGTAGATATAGATGAGATAAACGAATGAGTATTATATTTCTTTCATTAATCGTGAATAATGGTATACTACATTGATAAGTTACGGTAGCACTCCCTATACACAGTTCTCAGATCTCTCACTCAATCCTAGGCTGTAAACACATGAGTATTGCAGCCACCCATTAAGACTATCTCGAGTGAGACGATGTTGTGCACCCTGTGCATTGCATTACCTGTTTGTTTACCAGGAGGGATGATAGTTTTAGAGGCTTTGTTGGAAACCCGAACAGACATGAACCCTGGGTCAATAAACTCAAAGAGAATATAAGACAGAGTAAAAACCCAACAAATGGTTATGTTTCCAATGGTAGAAACAGAAGAGGATTGAGTAGATGAGATAAGTGGAATGTCTTTCAGAGGCAGATCAAGAAAATATTAGGGCAGAGAGTAATGAGCCACTAGAAGGGGATGTTGAGACTGTGGAATCCCACAAAAAGCAGAGATCGAAAGTTGGTTAAGGAGGAAAGAGTTGGAGATTGCACAACAAGATAACAGAAACCCTAGAATAACACCCTGCAAATATCTTGCAAAATACGTGTTTACTGATTTACACAAAGTCTTTTTTTGTGATTTTCCACATTTATTGCAGTAGTGGATACTAAGGTTGAAGGATAACTATGTAATGAACCAGATCCAACAGGTAGAGTGGACCCTAGTACAGATTGAGCAGTTACAACACGTGAACAACAAATTCACCCGCACAATAGATTTTTGGTTTGACAATATTGTGGTAGGATTTATAATAGAATTTGCAGTAGATACAACAAAGTCGTACAACGCATTGGAGAAAGAGTTTCTACAAGGACCCCGAGGAAGGTTTTATCACTCCAAGAAACTCCTTAGGGTTGTAGACTAAGGATGCTTGGTAACTTAGAAATAATGTGTAGATATGCTTGGAACAATGGGGTCTTTAATGATCAATGTAATAGACAACTCATCATACATCTAAAGAAATAGTGCTTTCAGGAAACAATAATCAGATCAAGTCAATTGAAAGGAGAGGATGAAGAACACTATTCTTGATTGCCAAATACAACTGCATGTAGGGCTTAATGCAAGATAGAAATAAATCCTTTACTTCAAGTCTATGAGCTTAATAAAGAGATAACAGTCTTCATAAGATAAAATAAACTGAAACAAAGTACAGAAAAGGAAAGATGGATATTTCTGATATTGAAAATGAAAGGAAACTGAATTTTATTTCTGTAAATAAGAGTCTATACAGTGGCACAAAATATCTCCCAGTTTGAACCCTTGTCTCTTAGAAAAGATAGGCATTTATAGCCTTTTACAATCAGTTTTTAAGATCCTAAAAACTTGGATCTATATCTAAAAATAGCAATTCAAATCTAACTAAGCAACTTGATAATAAAGACTTAATGACTAAACTAGCATTCAAATTGTCTTCAATCTCAAAATTTGACATCTGTATTCTTCAGCTTCTGGAATCTGTGGTGTCATGAAGCATGCAGAGGCACCTGTCTTGGCAGCTGGATTTATTCAGTTGTTCATAGTAGATACTTCAGGAGATCAGTTTAGCATGTGGTTCTCAAAAACTCCCACAAATCTCTGATGCAGAGTCTTTTCTGAGCAAGTTGTTATCCCTTTGATACTCTGGAACCTCTTTATAACCTATGAAAAATGACCTGCTCCGTCCTTCTCTTTCAAAAATTCTTTTTCTGCTTTCACCAGCTAACTCGCCTTATGATTCGCTGGTTAGCTGGTGAAAGTGCTGCCTTTCACCAACTAACTGGTTGTAAAATTACGTTGTGCACTGGTGAAAGCTCTGCCTTAGCCCAAAATGAAATTTCACCTCCAAAACTGTGATTCCATCAAAAACTCAATGTGTCTCTGCTTTATCCCCTTGCATGTTCACAACAACCTGAGCAAGCACTTGCAAATCTGGGTGTGATTTTTTCTTTTGCTTCAATTTTCTGATTTTCCTTTTAAGGCGCTTGGCTAGCCACCATAGATTGTTATAGTCTTTGGTGATTTTCTTCTTCCTCTTCTTTTCCTTGACACTTTCACGAGCCAGCTTTTCAAATGCAGCATTTGTTTCTGCAAAATTATCAGACAACTTCTTGTATCTTTCCTTTATTACCCTCTCTAGACCTCCTGCTGAGCGATCACTTCTTTGAGATGCTTGATTTTCTGTGTTTTCTTCGACTTAGTGATCTTTGATGTTTCCCCTTCCTCAGTGTGAGTAAAGGTCTCATAATTATGTGCAAACTCAATGGAATGTTCAGGACTTTTGATGACAGGGCTCTCATCTTCTTTCTCTGGTTCTGAGTCTGTGTATGGTAGGTTTAAGATGTTTGTTCTCCTTTCTGTGGGTTTCTCTTTAGTAGTTTCAAAAACCAATTTTTTTCTTTGACCTGTGAGATTTCACACCAGAGATTATGTCTTATGGAGGTCCTGGAAGGGTTCTCCTCTACCTTGAGCTTCTTTGAGGAGTCAATTGTCTCTTTCCAGCTTTCTTTTGTTCATTCATGGGTTGAGTTTGAGTTTCAAAGCCCTCCCAAAAAAGAAAATGTTGCCAGGTCCTTTCCTTCTGTCTTAACTCCTCCAGGATTATCAATTTAATAAGGCCAAAGTGGCAAAGAGTGTTCTTCATGCTTAGAGGTTAAGCTCTAATCTTTTTACAGACTTTAGTTAAGCTCTTGTGCAAGAAGAAAGGTAGATTTAGGAGATTTTTACCTATGAAATGGTCTAAGAGCTTGAAATGATACAACATCAGTTTGTCATACCTGCCTTTTGAAGTTATGTAGAGTTGGATGCCCTTAAACAAATCCTGCCACTCATCTTCTAAATGGGAAACTGGCATGCTCTTCTTCCATGCATTATGTCTGAATTCTTCCTTCAAATATGCTCTGAAATTTAAGTTTTTGGTGGCAGTCGTTTTGAACCAACTCTGGCCCGATATTGGTAAGCTGGTCACTGCAGCGATGGCAGCTTCATCCACGATGATCTCTAAGGACCCAACACAGGCCTTATTCCCGTCAAACATTTTAGCAAAAGCCTCTGTTGTTGATTGGTGACAACCATTCTGTAGCCTTTCGACATACTCCATACAGCCTGCATTTAAGAAGTGTTTTTGCACTTATGGGTGCGCCTGTAGGAAGGAAAGACTGTCCAATTTTTTTCTCAATAACGAGCCACTACATCTCCTTGCCATTTGCGATTCAAAATCCCAAACGATTCTGCACACCAAACACTACAATCTGTTGTTCATGCCGAGGTCTTGCGCTGGTGAAAGCACTCGGCTCTGTCTTTCAACATTAAAAACTTAGCATACATTTGTGAGTGATCCGTGTTGGGGAAGCGATGAGACGATTTGATGTCGTCAGCCAAGTAGTATTGCTCCTGTACCTGCGATGATGGATTCAAATTTTCCATTTCCGACGCCATGATTGTGAAGCATGCGTTACTGAACGAGATCCGCTTTGCAATCCGATTTAGACGTGCAAACCCGAGTCTCGATCATTATCCACTTTCACTAGCGCATCATACTTGATTGCATGATGTGGGCTAAGTGTATCATCATTTGATTTTTTAAAACGTGGATAAAACACACGTGATCCCGCTTTCACCAACTAATGGCCTGTGAGAAGCGCTCCTCGGCTGTTGAAAAATCGTCGCTTTCACCAATGCACAACCCGTGAGAAATGCTCCTTAGCTGTTGAAAATCACCACTTTCACCAGCTAACCATCATCTTTAAAACACGCATTAGCTGTTGAAAGCATTTTGTGAAAATTTTAAAGAGAAGACCTTTATGGGTCGTCTTATTTCTAAGACAAAAAGCAAAACCTAAGTCTTGCTACTAGAAAACTTAAAACAAATTTGGAGAAAACTACTAATAGCCATGCTATCAACCAAAAATGGAACCAAAGTGACTGATTCACTTTGGGAGATAACATTTGGCTCCAACTGGGATGGGCATCTCCCTGTGAGGTGACCAAGAACCTAGCTAGACTCAGTAGCCTTTATTACAAAATTAAAAAGAAATCTGAAAAACAATTTTACTAGTACCATTGGGCATGGAGTTATTCAAGTGATAGAAACAAAGAAAACAGAACTGAAAAAGAATATGTACAAGTAGAACAGGGATTTTAAGAAAAAGCCTTATGAAAAATAGGTCTTCAGAAAGCGCCCGTTGAAAGGGCCACCTGCTACTTCCTCGCCTGAAAGATTTTGGAGAACAAAGGTATTGTTCTGTTGCACCGCTGTTATGACAAAAGGACCTATCTAGAGAGCCTCAAATTTGTCATGTTTCCCCTTCTCTTGCCTTGCTGCATCCCACTTTAAGATTAATTCCCCTTTTTTGAAGACATTTGATTTGACTTTCTTGTCGAAGATCTCCTTGATCTTTTCTTGATGTAGTTCTATTTTTTCCAAGAGTTGCTCTCTATCTTGCTGTAGCTCTACCAAATTATGAATTCTCCGAGTCAAATCATTTGGTTCAGAATCGGTTTCTTGTAAAAACTTTCCAACCGGCAGCGCAAGTTGAACAGGAAATATGGCTTCAGTACCATATACCAACTTGAAAGGAGATGTACCAATTGATTTCTTACATGTGACCCTGTCAGCCCACAAAGCAAACTTCAGTTTGGAATCCCAACTTCTGGCATTTTGTTCAAGCAGCTTCTTAATAATTCTGACTAAACTCTTGTTTGATGACTCAGCTAGGCCATTCCCTTGCGGATAGTAAGCAGTGGAATGTACCAGTTGAATTTCCAGCTCTTCACATAATTTCACCAAGTGTTTATCTTTGAATGCAGTAGCGTTATCAATGACTATTCTCTTAGGGCAGCCAAATCTGGCAAATATGTTTTCTTGCAGAAAATTTATGATGATAGTATGATTGGCGTTCCGGGTGGGAATAGCCTCAATCCACTTTGTAAATTAATCGGTGGCAACAAGGATCCACCGGTGCTGACCACTAGATGGTGGGTGAATTTCACCTATGAAGTCTAGGCTCCATTGCTGGAAAGGCCCTGTGACCACTATAGGTTTGAGGGGAAGAGACTTCAATTGTTGTTTTCCTTCAAATCTTTGACACTTGTCACATGTTCTCACAAACTCGCACACATCTGAAAATAAGGATGGCCAGTAGTAACCAGATCTTAAGATTTTATGTGCAGTGGTTTTCCAATAGTGATGTCCCTCGCATTCACTATTATGGAATTCAATCATGACCTTAGCTGCTTCTTCTTTGTTTATGCACCTCAACAATAAACCTATTGGATTTTTCCAGAACAATAAGTTGCCATTGATGCAGAAATTTATGGCTTTGAGCTTCAAATCCCTTCCTTGTGTTTTTGTCAAATCTGATGGGACTGATAAAGTTTGCAGAAAATGAACAATGTGACTGTACCATTTTCAATCAGCTAGGTGAGTTGAGACCTGCATTTCCTCACCTTCTTTATTCTCTGAAGAATGAACATTATCTGCATTGATACTTACCAAATTTATTTCGAGCAGCCTGCAATTTTCTTCTGCCAGAAGTTTGGCAAGGCCCTGACCCTTCACAAGTTTTGCTGGTTTAATTTCCACATCGAATTCGATCAACTTCGCTATCCACTTACTCCTCTTTCCATCTATGTCGGGTTGTATAAGCACATCTTTAACTGAACTGGAAGGTACGAAAGCTATTACCTTTGCCTGAAGGATGTAAACTCTGAAAGCTTTCAATGACTTGATAAGTGCATATGCTTGTTTCTCCAATAATTCATACTTTACTTATGCGTCCCTCAAGACCTTACTGAAGAAGGCAACCGGCTGCTCCTGATCATCGACATTTTTCTGCAAGAGTACTGCTGCAATTGTATCTCTTGAAGCAAATGAAAAAATGTAAAATACCTTGGAGAAATCGAGGCTGATTAAAACAGGGGTTGTTGTGATGGCTTCCTTGATGGCATCGAATGAGTGTCTGGCTTCTTCAGTCCATTTTACCTTGGAGTCCTTTCTTAACATAGAAGTAATATGCTTTGTGAGTTCTGCAAAGTTTACTATAAACCTTCTGATAAAGTTTATAGTCCCAAGGAAAGACTGAATGTCCTTCTTTGATCTAGGAAGAGATAGATTTTTAATTGCTTCTTCCCTTTTTGGGTCAATTTTCACCCCATCAACTGAAACAATATGCCCAAGTAATTTCCCTTCCTTAAGTGAAAAATTTGATTTTTTTGGATTAAGAGAAATGCCATACCTTCAACATTTTAGAAATGTCCTTTTTAAGTGCTGCAAATGAAGTTCATGGCTGCTCGAGAAAACAGTGATATCATCGATATATATCATGACAAATTTATCTTTCTCTCCAACGAAAGCAATGTCCATCGCCCTTTGGAATGTCGCTCCTGCATTCATCAGTCCAAAGGGAATCTTCTCGTACATAAATGTACCCCATGGAGTAGTAAAAGAAGTCTTTTATTTATCGTCTAGATGGACAACAATCTGGTTGTATCCAGAAAACCCATCAATAAAAGACATCACCTTTGATCCTAACACCTTCTGCAAAATATGATCCATTTTGGGCAGACGGTAGTTGTCCTTCCTAGAGCACTTATTCAAATTTCTGAAGTCGATGCAGAGTCTGATCTCCCCATTCTTCTTCCTGACCGGTATGAGATTCGCAATCCATTCTGAATATCTGAGAGGAATGATGATGCGGGCGTCCAATAGTTTTTTAATTTCCCTTTCCATTGTAGGCAACAACAAAGGATTGAAGGATATAAGCTTCTGCCTGAATGGTTTGGTGTCTTTATTCAAGGGAATATTATGCTAAATTACCTCTATGTCAAAAGTCTTCAAGTCATCATATTTCCAAGCGAAGATGTCAGCAAACTCCTTTAGCAATTCTCCATAATCAGCCCTTTGTTTTTCAGTCAAATGTGAGGCTAATTTGACATATTTAGGATCTTGTTTGCTAGCTACATTGTACTGCAAAACTTCTGAATCTTTTTCCCCACTTTCCAATTTGACAGCCACATCATTATTATCGAACAACCTTTCCAACGGGACCAAACCTTTACTAATTCTGTTGGTAGACAACTGTACTATTTCATGTGCTACGATTTTGATTCTGAACTTTGGCTTCTCAGTTTCATTGTCATATTCATTCTCCTGATCGATCTGAAGATCTGCAAACTCATCTATCACTGCAAGAAATCTAGTGAGTTCAACATCGTCTTCAAAAACCTTCCAAAATTTTACATTATCAGGGAGAGAGGGCCTATATTTAACTTGAATTTTGTAAGTCAATTTATGAGGCAGAGGGGGTATGAATGCACAAACTGACACAACTAATGAATCAGCCAATTCATTCATTGCTCTAGGTACATATGAAATTTTAAAATCTGCAAAATCGTGGATGGCCTTCAACACTTCATCTCTGTATGCTTTCATCTTGACATGCTTTGCTTGAAAGGATTTATTCACCTGCTGAATAATTAAATCTGCATCTCCAAACCCCTGCAATTTTTTAATCTCCATCTCATTGGCTTCATTTAGCCCCAGAAGTACTCATACTCAACAATATTATTAGTCACTTTAAAATCAAGTTTAAAGGACAAATGAGAAGTTTTTTTAGAAGGGGAAATCAATACCACTCCTGCTCCTTCTGATTCTTTAGTGAAATCTCTGTCAAAGAACATAGTCCAAAGATCGTCTTCTACTGTTTCTGTGGGCTGAACTGTGGGCTAAACTGTGGGCTTTCTTAGCAGCAATGCATCTAGTAATGAATCATCGATTTGCAAAATACAAGATCCCATACCTATGTCGACAGAATAGATATGATGATTGGATGGATTTTTCTCGTCACTGATTACATATGCCAACTGAGATTCCCTGTATAGCCTTTTGTTCACCCCTCCAAAAACAGGGATAGTAGCATAGGAGAGATCCATTTGAAGAGTGCCACCTAGCCTCTTCATCCATGATCTTGATAGTAGACATCCAAATTTAGGAGGTATGTCAACCACTACTATATCCATCACCATAGTCTTCATGGATGCTTGGGTTAAGGTTACAGCCAAATCCTTGATTATCCCAAGACATTTGACTTTTCGAGAGTCAAAAGAGAAAAGGTCATGATAAGACTTGGTGATCTTCAGCCCAAGCTCATCCATGACCGCCTTTGGCATCAAATTGTGCGAAGCACCGGAGTCCAACAAACAGTTGTGCAGTGTTTTCTCATGAATATTTAGAGAGATGTAAAGGGAGAATAGATTTCATCTCTGTCTTCTATCATTTGGCCCAGAGTAATGGTTGGATTTTCATCATATATGTTGAGGATATCAGTAGAAATGGATATAGATTAGGGATCTAGAGTTTTGAGGATATCCTTTTTGAACATTTCATTTTTCATTAGCTCGACTAGAGGAATAGGAATTTTAATTTTTTGTATTTCAGCCTCAAAATTGAATGAATATGGGACTTTATCAGAAACTTTATTAGAGACCTTTACCTGATTCAAAGGAGCTTCCTGATTGCTTTGTTGTTCAATAGGAGCCTGACTTTCTGGAGTTTGATGCTTGACAGGGGCAGGAGTCTTTTTGGGAGGAGCTGATGCTTTCACCTTTGAAGGATTTGCTTGTTGATTCTCTGATGTCTGATATTTTTTCTTAACAGGGGCTGTGCTCTTTTCGGGAGAGGCTGGTGCATCTTGTTGAGAAGTATCAGATTTTGATCGGAGGTTATATCTATTCTTATCTTCTGTCATGAAAATTCCATCATCAATAAGATTATCTTCTGTCTGTTCAGTCATCAATGCTTCCTCATAGTCGTATTGCGTTAGATAAGATTTCCCTGTCTCTTCTCCAACGCAATGAATGTTATCTTCTCCACCTTCTTGATATTCACCATCGTCTTCATCCATCACAACATTTTGAAGAGGGACATTTATTCTCTGATCTTCAGTAGGATTCTTTTCTCTTTGCAAGATCTGAGTCGGCTGATTATTTCTTTTGAAGTTGTTGGGATTTTGATTTGGATTCCTGCCTACAGAATCATTTTTTCCTCTTCCCTTCATAGGCTGCTTATTTTCAATATTAAGCTTAGATATCTCATAGGTTAGATACTCTAGCATCTTAGCCATTTTATCAAATTTCGGATCAGCACTTGATGAAGATGAAGCTTCATTCCTTGGCCTTCTCCTATCAGAATCTCCTTTCCGCTTCTGGGAGGCTAGAATATTTGATTCCACCTCAAGGGAAGCATCTTGCATGAGAGATAATGTTAGTGACCTCCTTTCTCTCAACAATAAACAGAAATCTGAGTCAAAAGCATCAGAATATATGATCTTGGCAGAAGCATCTGAAGGTTTTATCTCTGTTGGTATTTTACCATACATCCGGTTAAATCTCTTAGTGAAATCAGAGACTGAGTCACTACTTTGTTTCCTTAGGTTTCCGAATTCTGTGATATAGTAGAAAAAATCTCTTCTGTCACCCCAATGTTTCAAAAATGTCTCATCCAATTTCTTGATTCCAGCTATGGAACCAGCAGGGAGTTCTTTGAACCATTTCCTAGCATTGCCATCTATGCTTTGGACAAAGACTCGTGACCAAACATCTTCTTCTTCAATATTAAGGTTTTCAGCATAACTGTAAAAAGCCTCAATATGTTCTTCAGCAGACACATCGCCTTCGCCTGTGAATTTGGGCATATACTTCTGATAGTCTCTTGTTGGCATGGCTGATACTGGGTTTGGCAATATGAGTGGTGCATACCTAGCAGCTAGGCTTTGTTTCATCTTCGTCAAAGGAGGTGGTGCAGCCATAACTATCAAGGGTGAGAAAGGTGATGGTTTCTTTTTAAAGTCTTCAACACTAGAGGAA
>JZKD02S1741031.1:248974-276643 GCA_000966675.3 Picea glauca | reverse complement strand
ATTCTTTCTAGATTAAAGCCTTATATTTCTCTGTGTCATGTTTCACTGTTTACAATTTCATAATTATCACTGAACCAGGAAACGACCTACTTGTGTCATTATTTTCTGTTTTAAGTTTTTAAGTTGTTTTATCAATATCTGACCTGAATGTTTGAAGTAACAAACTTATTAAAAACCCTTTTATAAAAAAATATAAAAATCAATCATCCATGACAGTCCCAAACGGAAGACAACCAAACATAGAACCCGGTTTACAAGATCAAACTAGTATTGCATTGAATCTGTTTAACACTATCTTGCAAACTGCAACAAATCGAACCGAGTTAGAATGATCTTGGGCTGCAATTGAACGCGATATAACCATCCAGGAACAAAGAGAAGAAAGACAGAGACAGTTGAGAAACCGACTCTGATCTAGTTTCCCTTGTTTCATTGTTTAATAAGTGTTATCTTTTTTTTTGGATGCCTAGACGGTGTGTTTTATAGCCTTAAAACACAAACTCTGGAACAACATAGGGCTTAATGCAAGATAGAAAGAAATACTTTACTTCAATTCTATGAGCTTAATAAAGAGATAACAGTCTTCATAAGCTAAAATAAATTGAAACAAAGTACAGAAGAGGAAAGATGGATATTTCTGATATTGAAAACGAAAGGAAACTGAATTTTATTTCTGTAAATAAGAGTCTATACAGTGGCACAAAATATCTCCCAGTTTGAACCCTTGTCTCTTAGAAAAGATAGGCATTTATATCCTTTTACAATCAGTTTTTAAGATCCTAAAAACTTGGATCTATATCTAAAAATAGCAATTCAAATCTAACTAAGCAACTTGATAATAAAGACTTAATGACTAAACTAGCATTCAAATTGTCTTCAATCTCAAATTTTGACATCTGTATTCTTCAGCTTCTAGAATCTGTGGTGTCATGAAGCATGCAGAGGCACCTGTCTTGGAAGTTGGATCTCTTCAGTTGTTCATAGTAGATACTTCAGGAGATTAGTTTAGCATGTGGTTCTCAAAAACTCCCACGAATCTCTGATGCAGAGTCTTTTCCGAGCAAGTTGTTATCCCTTTGATACTCTGGAACCTCTTTATAACCTGTGAAAAATGACCTGCTCTGTCCTTAGTTTTCAAAAATGATTTTTCTGCTTTCACCAGCTAATGTGCCTTATGATTCGCTGGTTAGTTGGTGAAAGCACTGCCTTTCACCAGCTATCTGGTTGTAAAATTACACTGTGCGCTGGTGAAAGCTTGCCTTGGCCCAAAATGAACTTTCACCTCCAAAACTATGATTCCATCAAAAACTCAATGTGTCTCCGCTTTATCCCCTTGCATGTTCACAACAACCTGAGCAAGCACTTGCAAATCTGGGTGTGATTTTTGCTTTTGCTTCAATTTTCTGATTTTCCTTTTAAGGCGCTTGGCTAGCCACCATAGATTGTTATAGTCTTTGGTGATTTTATGTTTCCTCTTCTTTTCCTTGACACTTTCATGAGCCATATTTTCAAATGCATCATTTGTTTCTGCAAAATTATCATACAACTTCTTGTATCTTTCCTTTATTACCCTCTCTAAGACCTCCTGCTGAGCGATCACTTCTTTGAGATGCTTGATTTTCTGTGTTTTCTTCGACTTAGTGCTCTTTGATGTTTCCCCTTCCTCAGTGTGAGTAAAGGTCTCATAATTCTGTGCAAACTTAATGGAATGTTCAGGACTTTTGATGACAGGGCTCTCATCTTCTTGCTCTGGTTCTGAGTCTGTGTATGGCAGGTTTAAGATGTTTGTTCTCATTTCTGTGGGCTTCTCTATAGTAGTTTCAAAAACCAATTTTTTCTTTGACCTGTGAGATTTCACACCAGAGATTCTGTCTTCTGGAGGTCCTGGAAGGGTTCTCCTCTACCTTGAGATGCTTTGAGGAGTCAATTGTCTCTTTCCAGCTTTCTTTTGTTCATTCATGGGCTGCGTTTGAGTTTCAAAGCCCTCCCAAAAAAGAAAATGTTGCCAGGTCCTTCCCTTGTGTCTTAAATCCTCCAAGATTATCAATTTAATAAGGCCAAAGTGGCAAAGAGTGTTCTTCGTGCTTAGAGGTTCAGCTCTAATCTTTTTACAGACTTTAGTTAAGATCTTGTGCAAGAAGAAAGGTAGATTTAGGAGATTTTTACCTGTGAAATGGTCTAAGAGCTTGAAATGATACAACATCAATTTGTCATACCTGCCTTCTGAAGTTATGTAGAGTTGGATGCCCTTAAACAAATCCTGCCACTCATCTTCTAAATGGGAAACTGGCATGCTCTTCTTCCATGCATTATGTCTGAATTCTTCCTTCAAATATGCTCTGAAATTTAAGTTTTTGGTGGCAATCGTTTTGAACCAACTCTGGCCCGATCTTGGTAAGCTGGTTGTTGCAGCGATGGCAGCTTCATCCACGATGATCTCTAAGGACCCAACACAGGCCTTATTCCCATCAAATGTTTTAGCAAACGCCTCTGCTATTGATTGGTGACATCCATTATGTAGCCTTTCGACATACTCCATACAACCTGCATTTAAGAAGTGTTTTTGCACTTCTGGGTGCGCCTGTAGGAAGGACAGACTGTTGAAAATCACCTCTTTCACCAGCTAACCATCATCTTTAAAACATGTGTTAGCTGTTGAAAGCATTTTGTGAAAATTTTAAAGAGAAGACCTTTATGGGTCGTCTTATTTCTAAGACAAAAAGAAAAACCTAAGTCTTGCTACTAGAAAACTTAAAACAAATTTGGAGAAAACTACTAATAGCCATGCTATCAACCAAAAATGGAACCAAAGTGACTGATTCACTTTGGGAGCTAACAGAAGGTACATTAGATATCTATATATTTAAATTAAAATATTGTTATAAAACAAAGGGGTAATGACAATGGAGTCAGACAGCTAAATTTCCCTGCGTGCATGGAGGAAGGGAGGAAGCACTGACAAAAAGAGGAGAAATGGAAGGAGGAAAGGATAAGGGAAAGAAGGAGGAACCCTTGGACCCGATCATGATGGATGACAACCAGATAAGGTGGATCTTGGAGACAGCTGGGAAGACGCGTAGTAGAGTACCCTACCAATACAAGGTGAATACCAAGAAGAGAGTCGTAGCCGCGAGGGAAGGCTTGGCAAGTGACGAAGAAGAGGTAGAGGATCTCTGGGTTGTGGAGAATATTGAGGAAATCTTTCGCACAACATACGAAAGGAAGACAAGTGGTCCAAGAATGGGAAGAGAAGGCATCAATTGTATCCATATTAATGTCAGTGTGGAACCCATAAACCCATGTGCGACTAATACACCAAAGAGACCACCGTTTAGACAACCGAAGTTTGGAGGAATTCCGATAGCAGGAAGTATGTCTACACAAGGAGAACAAATGGAGGAGCCAGTTCAGGCAACATTAGTTAGGTATCTACACCACACGAAGGTAGTAGTTCAGCATTCAGAATGGTAGGACACGATCCCACCATCAGGTTACCAGAATTTAAAGGAGAAGCGTTAGAGGACCCAGAGAAACATTTGTTCAGATGTGAGAAGATCTGGGAAGAAAAAAAGATCACATACGAAGATACTAAACTGACTCAGCTAGCGATTACATTAAGGGATCGTACACTAGATTGGTACATGAGATTAGCTACAAACAATCCACCAGGGACAACCAGAACAATTGCAGACATCAAGAAACTGTTGATCAATGAGTTCCAGAAGCAGAGTTCAAAAGATCAGTACATGAATGAGATGATCAAAATTAGACAAAAACTGGGAGAATCTATATGGGAGATTGACAAAAGATTCAAGCAACTGAAGGGGAAGTTGAAATATCTCATGACCAATATGAAACATCGACACTTGTTTCTCAATTCACTGCTCCCACACTTAAAATACCCACTGCGACAACAAAAATTTCAAACGCAGACAGAGGCTCTGCAGGAAGCCCTACAACTGGAAGAAAACTAGTATGAACAAACAGATCCAGCTATTGAAGAACTAAAAGAGGATTTGAAGAACTTAATGTTCCAACTCAACCATAATAAGAATAAGGATAAACGAGAAGTCGTTTGGTGTACTACATGTAGGACGAAAGGACACCACAATAAAGAATGTCCAACATTCGCACAGTATATGTCAGCCAAAATGCCAAATCCGTTACCAGCAGGAGGAATATGGTGCGAAGTCTGTAAGAAACCAGGCCACGATCCATATCACTGCCCTATGATGCAGAAATACCAAACAGTCCCAAAGAGTTTGTATTGCAATTTTTGCAAGTCATTGGGCCATGACGACAAATATTATAGAACTATGGAGTTGATGAGAGAAAGTACATCAGATGCATATAGAGTGCAGTCATAAATGATGAGTGGGCATGCCACACCACAATTAAATCAAGTTCCAGTTCCATATAACATTGCGCAACAATAGTATAATACTGATAATACTACACAACCACAGTACAACACAACACAACCTCAGTACAATACCATGCATTACAACTAGGCGCCTCAGTAAAATGCACTGAGAGGAGATCGAGCAGGATACAGAGGTGGAGGATGAGCGAGAGGAGGTTTTGGACGAGGTAGAGGACCAGTGGTATGTCACAATTGTCAACAACTAGGACATTATGCAAGGGAATGTCCACTTCCACCAACAACATGTATGTATTGTCGTGCATCGAGCCATGATAAAGAAGAATGTCTGACACTACTAGTGTTGTGGGGTTATTCTACCCTACAGACTAACAAGCTAGGACTTAAACTTGCATGCAGATCATGACCCTCAAGAAATAACTTTTAACCTTCTACCCCAAACCTAAAACCCTTTTTCACAATGGGAAGAACCAGCTAACCTTTTTATCGTCAGTTGATGTAGATCCTCTGTTGCGCTTTATCCCCTTGCTTCTACTGCCGCTCCTTCCAAAAAGCGATCCTGCAATCAAGACAAAACTATGCATGCATGCTATTGTTCTACTAGAGGGTTAGAGATTAAACACAAATCAAATAAAACATATAAAACTCGTGTATTTGGGACGGGAAAAGTATCTTTTTATTAATCTCAAGATGAATCAACTTACAGTGATTATAGAGACCGGCCACCATTCCTCGATCCTAATCCTGGGCTCCTCCTCTTCTTTGCCTCCAACTGCTTTGCTTGAATTCTCCTAAAGCTTGAGGAAAGGCTAAAGGGTTGGGACAAAACGGATTCGACAATTGGGCAGAGTTTCTTTGCTATGATTTTCCTCCTTTGAATAGTACCCCTACCCCTTCTTTTATAGGATAGAAGGAGATAGGGTTTTAGGAGAACTCTCGGACATGCATGGCTGGGAGTTCCAGTTAACTGACCCAAAGCTTCTCGTTCTGTCGGCAACTTTCCTGATTTTTTTCTTTGTTAGGTAAACGCTGGCTGTAGTGGGCCAGCCAACGTTCCAACACATGCAGTATAAGGCATGTCAGCGTTCCAACGCGCCCAGTGATAGGTTAGGTCGCGGGTTACTTAATTTAGGAGGTTTTTGAAGAGTCTGTTCAGCATGGCTTTGTCAATGAAGGGAAATGAGTTGGCCTGATGCCAGGTAAGCATGGATAGTGCAATTTAGGGTTATAACAACTAGTAAAAATTTAGGAAAAGAGGAACCAAAACAACCAGAATGTTCAATGTATTTCAGCTGAAGTGAGGGATGAAGGATGGAACATCAACATAGATACCTATGGAGGAGCCAAACCAGGAAATGACACAGCTTGACAAGAGCCACTACAACACCAATGGGTGAATAAGAACGTCGAACCAAGGAAGCATTTCGACACGCAGAAGGAGAAGGAGATATTTAAGCAAGCCCGACAAGAATTTTAGAAGGAGGACATTGCAACGGCTTCAACTGTGAAGCAAAGCAAGGAAGCACCAGAATACGAGATGCCTCCGTTATTGGATCATACCAACGTGATACATTCCATGGGACAAGTAAGTACAATCAAAGGTTTTTTGCAATCATGTGTAAAGTATTAAGTGACCCGTCATCTGTCAAAATATTGAAAAACATATTAGAAAGATGTAGTATGGAGACAAAAGGAAAACTAGAACAAAAGACAATCAATCACCTACATACTAGGAGAAGAACAAGTAGGGAGTTTAGACTGAATGCAAACATTGGAGACTTCAACATGGGAAACATCATACTGGACTGGGATCTGAGGTCAATATATTACCAAAGAAGAAATGGAAATGTATGGGAGAGCCCACATTAGGATATTCACCAGTTCAACTAAAACTAACAAACCAACACAAAGTCCTAGCAATCGGTAGACTAAAAGGAGTGACAATAGACCTAGATGGCGTGCACACTAAAGCATATTTTGAAGTAATCAAGATAATGGATGGTAAAACACCATATCCAGCATTGCTTGGTTTGGATTGGGAATTTGAAAACCATGCTATAATCAATTTGAAGACAAGAAATATGACATTCGAGTTAGGGGAATACATGTTCATCGCACCATTAGACCCATCGGAAGGGGAAAGGTTTGTAGAACCTACTTGCTTAGACTTAGAGGAAATCAACTAGTTGTAGAGAACAACTGCGCGCGATGAGGATTATGTAAACCTAACTACAAACAAAATACTCAGTTGGCGGAGCATTACTTCATGTGCAACAGACTTAGATACCGGTTTAGAGAGTTGGAAACAAAGGCTACATGAATTTTCAATGAGAAGATGCGCACGAATAGACCGTGCAATAAGATGGGTAGGTACGAAGATAAGGGAACCACCCAGTTTCCATGGAATAAATGATCTGGAAATATTCTTGACATAGTACAAAGATGAAGTTTTAGAGAATCATAGACTCTTATCACTTGATATAGAACTCAAGGCCACACCAACAAGATGGTGGGGCACACACAAAGAGACAATCACAAATTGGTACCAGTGTATGCGGTTACTACACATAAGGTTCAGCGCAGAGTAGAAAGACAACAAGAAATAGAAGTATGATGGACATGGGGCACCAGCGGAACACTTGGAGAAGTGTAGAACATTGTGGAAATTGACACCCCCAGAGGAACGGCCCCATTATTTTGTACACACTCTAGAGGGCATACAAGGGAATTGGTATCCAGACCAGGAAATGCGTAGAGGAATTGCAACCTTGACGACATTGAAACATAATTTTACAGTCACTTTCTCATTTGAGTATGAGAACCCCAACATAGATGCAACCCTTAAAAAGATAAGAGGGGTGATATTTATCAAGGAACCAGAAGTCAATCTCATGACATAAGAGAAATAGTGGAATAGATAGACAATCAAGGAACTGTTGTCATGTTACCATGTGCACAAAGATGCACCAGAGGAAGACAATCCACACGATATTCAGATCGAGGAAGTGGAAGGCGAAAGAGAAGTCGAAGGTCCACCTATAGAATCAGAAGTCAGTTCCGTGTCGATCAAGTTAAGGAAAGTCAACATTGGGACAAACGATAATCCCAAAATGTCCAGCATAGGATATTACTGGGATGAACAAACGGTAGAAAGCATAAAAGAGTTACTGTGGGAGTACATCGACCTGTTTCCCACGAAATTTACAGAGATGAAGGGTATAGTCGGAGAGCTAGGAGAAATGAAAATACCTCTCAGAGACGAAGCGAGACCAATCAGACAGTGACCATATAGATTGAACCCGGTATACAAGTAGAAAGTCAAAGCTGAGATCGATAGAATGCTCGAAGCCGGAATCATAGAGCCAGTGGAAGAATCCGAATGGATAAGCCCGATGGTAGTTCAGGACAAAAAACAAGGAGGGATAAGGATATGTGTCAACTTGAGGAAGTTGAATGATGCATTCTTACATGACCCATTCCCCACATCGTTCACAGGCGAAGTATTAGAAAATGTAGCAGGACATGAAGCTTATGCATTCGCTGATGGATTCTCAGGCTACCATTAGATCAAGATAGCAGAAGAAGACATAGACAAGACCACGTTTCTGACAGAATGGGGATCCTACCAGTACACAGTCATGTCGTTTGGAATGAATAATGCACTAGCAATATTTTCCAGAGTAGTCATTGTTGCGTTTAAAGAATTCATCCACCAGTTCCTAGAGGTATACTTGGATGATTGGATAGTCTATAGTTTGTTGAAAGAACATGTAGAGGTATTACGGATGATGTTAGAAAGATGTAGAAAGTGCCAAATATCATTAAACATCAAAAAATGCCTATTCAGAACACCATTTGGGATATTATTAGGCCATATAGTATGCAAACAAGGTTTACTATTAGATCCTGCAAAGATCACAGTAATTGTTAACTTACCACCACCAAAAACAATCCGTCAGCTAAGAGCGACATTGGGACACACAAGATACTATAGAAAGTTCATCAAAGGATACGCGTAGATTACTGCGCCAATGGAAAAATTGTTATGAAAAGATACAAAGTTTCAATGGAATGATGAGTATCAACACGGTCTGGATACCCTGAAGGAAAAGATGGTCACCGTGCCAATACTAGTATTTCCAGACTGGGAGAAGACATTCCATGTCCATGTAGATGCATCAACCATAGCACTTGGAGCTATCTTGGCGCAACTAGGAGCGAGAGATTTGGAACACCCTATATCATTTTCGAGCAGAAAGCTATCATAATTAGAACAAAACTATAACACCATGGAGACAGAAGGCTTAGCTATGGTCTACGCACTGCATAAGTTCAGACACTACTTACTGGGAAAACACTTTAAGATGTTCACAGATCACTCAGCCCTGAAATACCTAGTCAACAACCCAGTGTTGGGGGGGAGAATATGTCGATGGTTACTATTGTTTCAAGAATTTGACTTTGAAGTCATAGTCAAACCAGGAAAACTGAATGCAGAACCTGGCCACCTATCAAGGGTCACAAATGGAGAAGAACCTATGAATTTAGAAGACAACTTTCCAGACGCACAATTATTTTCAGTCTAGATCGATGATGAACACTTTGAAGATATCATTCAGTACTTAAGAACAAGTATTGCGCTGCAGGAATATAACACCATGCAGAAGAAAAATCTAGTAGTTCGAGCTACAGACTATCAACTGATCGCGGAACATCTATAGAAAATGGGCACAGATAGCATATTGCGAAGATATGTGTTAGAGAATGAGAAAACAAGCATTTTAACAGAAGCCCATGAGGGAATAGCAGGAGGACATTATGCAGGAAAAGCTACTGCAAATAAGGTATTGCACGCAGGACTATGGTGGCCGACCATTCACCGAGACTCAAAGGAGTACTGTCAAAGATGCGATGTTTGTCAAAGGGTAGGTAAACCCAATATAAGAGATGATATTCCACTACGACCACAAGTAACACTTCAAGCATTCGATAAATGGGAAATAGACTTTGTGGGACCAATCAACCCACCAGGAAGAAGAACAAGAGCAAGGTACATCATCACAGCGATAGAGTATCTAACAAGATAGGTGGAAGCAACACCAGTTAAGGATTGCAGCGTAGAAACAACAACACACATTCTATTTGAACAAGTAATCACTATATTTGGATGCCCAAGAGTTTTGATGAGTGACCAAGGAACACACTTCATCAACAACACTATCAACGCTATGACTGAAGAGTTTGGATTCCATCATCGGAAGAGCACACCATATCATCCAAAGGAAAATGACACAATAGAGGCATTCAACAAAATCTTGGAGAATGCATTGACAAAGATCTGTAATGTCAATAAGGACGATTGGGACCTCAAAATATCGACAATATTGTGGGGCTACAGGACTACGTGAAAAAAGTTGACAGGGCACACACAATTTAAACTGGTATATGGCGAAGAAGCAGTAGTGCCATTAGAATTTCTAGTACCGAGCTTGCATGTAGCAGTAATTACACACATGACAGAATGAGGCATAGTACAAGAGAGACTAAATCAGCTGATGACCATGGAGGAAGATCGAATCTTAGCAGGATTTCACCAACAAGTTCAAAAAGCAAGAGACAAGGCTTGGCATGATAGACACATCAAGAAGAAAACTTTCAAGGTGGGAGATTTAGTATTAATGTATGACAACAAATCGTTTCAGCACCCAGGGAAGCTCAGAATGCATTGGTTAGGACTGTACGAAGTAAAAACTCTCACCGATGGAGGAGTTGTACAGTTAAAAGACTTATCAGGCACAGAACTCAAAGGGATGATTAACGAGAGCCAACTGAAGTTATACAAGGATAGTCGACTACCCATTGCACAGTAAAAAAAACACACACACACACAGAGAATTTTAAACAATACCAACAGAGGCAAATTGCACCGAAAGAAGAAAGAGCACACACACCTAGGAATACGAAATTGGCAAGAATGAGGCTAACAGCCAGATCGAAAAGGAAACAAGAGGGAAATGGAAAGACAACAAAAGCAGTACAAAAAGACAGAGGTATACGAAATTGAATGATAGAAAGGATCGATGGGATGCCACATTAATCGTGCCAACTGGAGACGGCAAGGGAGAGTAATGGAAAGTACAAAAGAACCAGAGATGCATTAAACCCATAATTAAGGTAGCATCTTCAACAAGTTTCATGCGATGCCCATACAACACACGGACGCGGGAGCAAAGAGTCTATTTGTGAAAAGAGAACAGACTAAAAGTGATAGAGGTGAAGGAGTGCATAGCAGGGTTCATAGGACTCACAGAGACAATTCAAACTCAGCAAATATTCGACACTCACCACCATGGCACCAACAAAGCAAGCAGAAGCAAGTCAAACTGCTAGAAAACCTAGAGTTAGAACCAGGTCACAAGTACAATTGGACAAAGGCGAACAATAGCTGCCAGAGGTTGTTAATGTTGATGAAATCCCATCACCAGATACAACACCGGTGAACCCCACACCTGTGGTGGAAGAAACCCAACAGCCACCATTGGAGAGCATGAATGTAGATATGCCAATGGAGAGCATGAATGTAGATATGCCAGCGGAGAGCATGAATGTAGATATGCCAATGGAGACATAGGAACAACAGAGCCAAGACGTAGAAACCCTGAAGGAGGTGCAACCAGAGAACACCGAAGCATCTCCGAGAGTCAATGGAACAACGACGAATGAGGAAGCAGCAATCGAGCCAGACGAATCTCAAACAACTGTGTCAAACCACCCACCCGAAGGAACAGTAGAAGATGTCATGAATTGGACATAATGGTATGTCGAAGTACAAATGATGGTCACTGGAACCTCCAGCCAGCCACCACTGAAGAAATATAAGCAACAGTTACCTAGGTCACCTCGCAAGCAACCCATCACAACCCTTGTTTTGCTACATATACTAGATGGGGTATAGGTGAAACTAGATTTATTGGATCATATACAGAAGCTCAAATACTTGGATCACGATGTGGCAGACACAAACAAGTTTCCAGAATTCTCAAATAGGGTATACCTACAGACTATGGGAGTGAATGTGGTTGGGGAACCGATTGACCAACCACTCCAATGGGCAACAGGATTGGAGAAAACATGGATTTTAGGTCTGTTGGAGCTACCACACTTTGGTAGAGGACAGTACGCAAGAAATTGCATCAAACAATTGTTAGAAGTCACACATGGTGGAGACATTTGGTTGGATAAGCCCGTCTCCATAAACGTAGAGCTTTTTGTGCACATCACAGGGTTTCCATCCAGGGGCATGGACCTTGCGCAATTCCTTGATGATAAGACCAAGGAGAAAGGACTTGCAGAGGAAGTGAAGAAGAAATATGGTACTGATAGGGGGATGCAAGGAATCATAATCAAGAGGATCAATGATGTCGCACCACAGATGGCCGCAAAAATCTTGGCCTGCAAACTATTGCGAAAGTGTCACAGGGAGGAAGTTCCAACCAGGGTCATCACGGTTGCAGCTCAGTGCGCCGAGGGCACCTCAGTTAGTTGTGCACCGTATCTCGTGAATTTGTTTATGGATGACTGCAAGGATGCACAGGATCTTGGAATATAATTTCACTACTCATGGCTACTCCTGTTGATAGCTATCGTAGGATGGAAGGAACCGAGTTACACATTCTTCGGCACTAGACTCAAGACTAACTATGGAGCGAGGTATTTATCACTTGGAGTTCCATCAAATGCCAAGCACAAGAAAATGAACATAGTTGTATTCGAAGGATACCTTCACGACCTGCAGGAGGCCATCTCCAACATGTGGAGAATAACACCACAGGCTGTCGCACAGTATCGAGATATCGCCAACTTCAAGGCCATGCAACACGCGATGTGGATACAGGCGCGGAATGACCCTAATAAGCAGTGGCTACAAATGTACTATTGTATCACAGAGGGAAACATCGACATGGTGATCAAATACTGGGAAGATGAGTGGAAGATTCCAGTCCTCACCCAAGACTTTCCAGAAAGAACAACAGAAGAGGACGCATGGCAGGGACAAACACAACCTCAAGAAGTCCCAGTGCCCAAGAAATGGTGGACAAGCCAGACAAGAACAAAGAAGACAAATGAAGGAACAACCAAGACATGGACCCAGAAGGGGAATAAGGATATCACACAACTAGCCCAAGAACAACAGAAACAGGCCGAGGCCACGCAAGGGACCACACCAAGTCCCAATCCCCAAGAGTGAGGCCTTAGTAAGAGACCAACTACTCAGATGAGAGGCCTGTGCAAGAAAATGAAGGTGCAAAGAACACCTCTAGAGTACACAATCATAGAGGATGATGGAGAAATGATAGCCTGAATGGTTCAGGATTCTATAGTTGAGGATTTTGACAATGTTGCGCACCATAGGGACATGATTCAGGAGGAGCTGGTAGACATGCGACAACTCCTCAAACAAATTGGGGAAGCGCAAACAACAGACAGCATGGGAACAAGGCCATCAAAATTAATGACAGAGGAAAGACTAGAAGAAGGAGAGCGGGATACAGTCCATACAATACCGCAGCTGAACCCGACATTCCATATTACACCCAATATGTTTCGCATGGACGAGATCGTGGGGCAGACACCCCTAAAGGACTTAGCCCAAATCCAACTAGTATTTCCACGGATACCATCCAAATCTCTACACAGGTTGCAGGTTATCATTACCCAAGAGGTACAGTCTCGGGCACGCACATACTTAGCCAAACTTCAGCATGCAACAGAGAAGTGGGACGCGTTGGAAATAATATGCGAGCAGGCTAAGTTCGAAACCCAACAAGAAAGGGAGCGCAAGAATAGATTGGAGCAGAAAGTGGCAGGAACTTATGAAAAAATTCCAAACACCACGCAGAGGGATGAACTCACAGCAGCAGAGAAGATTGATTAGATTGTGTAAGTAATCGATCAATACCAGAAGGAAATTGAGAATCTCAAAGAACAACTCACACCCACTACCCCACCAACAGTAAAGGAGCAAAGGAAGCAGGAAGCAGTAGAGCAGCTATAGGAGATAGAGCGATAGGTTAGCACAACAACCAACTTGTTTGAGAATGCAACACAACTATGGAAAAAGCTATAGGAGGATCAGCAATTCCAAAGATGGGACAAGGAAGAAGATAGGATAAATTCAGTTATCCAAGACTTCAAGCAGAGGCAGAAAACAATGCCTATCACAGAGCACGTCAAAGGGGCATAGGATATGAAGAAATTGCAGGTAGAACTCACCACCGCGCAAACACAAAAGAAGGAGTGTCAGACTCAAATGGAATCACTTCAAGAGCGAGTGGCAGAAGTTCTTGCACAGGCAGAGGAATCTAAGACACATATAACACAAACTCAGGCAGAGTGCGCAGGATTAATCAGTGATGGAATTGTAGCACAGATAGTAAACACACTCAAGGAGAAGACCATGCAGGTGCAGACACAAGCAACAGAGGTCAAGGAAAATTTCCAGGCGATCACCAAGGAGATTGATGAAGCACACGAATGTTAGGTGACTCGGGATGAGCCACATGTCAATGTTGGGGGCATGTTGGAAGAAGACCAAAGTGGAAAGTAAGGTGATTTTGGGAAAGAAGGCATGCATGAGGAAAGCGACAGCTGGAAGGAAGAACAACACGCGTGCATGTAGGGAATACCTAACGATGGTATGGTTAGGGTTTTTGTAATGTATTGTAATGGCTGAAGAGCCAAAAACATATAAATATAGTATCTAGGTATCATGGAGAAGGAGATATACATAATTGTTGTAACGAGTCGATATGTGATATTTTGTTGTACGACCTATTTTTGTAAGTTGTTGAGCTAGAGAGAATGGAAGAGGGTAGATCTCGAAGATTAGATCGCAGGCTGAGGAGCCTGGTGCGATCTGGTCCGCCTCATAATAGATCTTGACCTAGCAGAAGGGAATGGTAAAGCACAAGGCGCTGTAATGACAGACCGAAGATAATAAAAGATCCAAGAGCCAAATCTTTGTAGACGTAGCCCAGGAGGGGGTGAACCACGGTAACATCTGTGTTATGTGATTGAATGCATGTATTTCTTTATTGTCTCAGTAGATATAGATGAGCTAAATGAATGAGTCATTATATTTCTTGCATTAATCGTGAATAATGGTATACTACATTGATAAGTTACAGTAGCACTCCCTGTACACAATTATCAGATCTCTCACTCAATCCTAGGCTATAAACACATGAGTATTGCAGACACCCATTAAGACTATCTTGGGTGAGACGGCACGGTGCACCCTATGTGTTGCGTTGCCTTCTGGTTTACCAGGAGGGTCGATAGTTTTAGAGGCTTTGTTGGAAACCCAAACATACAAACTCAAAGAGAATATAAGACAAAGTAAAAACCCAACACCACACCATTTGCATTGTAAGATGGCTTAGTCCTACATTCAACCCAAAAGGAGGCTTCCAAAACTTTTTGGAACAAAGTTTCTAGATGGAAAATTCTCTGGAAAGGAAGTCTAGAAGACAAGAAAAATCACCAAAACCAAGAGAAAACAAGAAACCCTAAGACCGACCCAAACTAGGAGAAGATATCCCCAATATGGTCACCAATTCTGTTATGGGATCTTTACCCCGTGACTTTGGGTCATGTCACAGTAGAGATTGACCAAGTGAAAGACAAAACCGTAACCCACGCACAAGACTTGTAATGAAATAACTACTTTATCAGAGAGGGAAGAAATTTTCACACCTTGTATCCTTAAAATTTGAACAATAATATTAATAGGTCTAATGAATTGAATCGTATTGATTTTCGGAATTTAGAACACTTGCGTCTAATTCATATTCAACCTATTTATTAAGATAAAGTCTAAGGATCAAAGAATGAGTGGGAATATATATAGAATAGAATCGAATTCATCTTCTTAGTCTAATGATCAACAAATCATGAGCCTCTTCATATTCATGATATAAGGTTGTTCGGTGTCGTTCCCCACTCTTGACTCAAAGGATGAAGGGGAATAGGGAGAATTGAAATTTCTTGAGCATAAATTTGCACCTAGGTTGTCCTCCTGATCCATGCCCCCAAAGGTTCCTTTATACCATTTTCAAGAAGTTAAGGAGGTTGAATTTTGTTTGGTACGAGCTTAGAGAGGTTGGGAAACGAGCCCAACCGAAATCCCCACCTGAAAATGTTGAATTATTTTATTTTTCACATTTTTTGAGGCCATCTGTGGGTTGTACACTAGCAAGGCGTGGGGGTATGCATGTTGCACAAAGGTGACCTATAGATATAAGCAAAAATAATGTTTTTTAAGGGGCTTTGATGAGTTAAATTGGGATTTAAGCTTGCAAGTCAGGGACAAGGACTAAGCCATCTCCCAATGCAAATGGTGTGGAAAATTGTGGTATAACACCATCCAAAGCCTCGTGAACAAGATATTTCTCCCATTTCTACTCAATTTTGTGTTGGTATTCTTTGATGATATTTTGATCTACAACAAAACATGAGAATACCACATAGAGCATGTTTATATAGCACTGCAACTCCTATGTGATCACTAGTTATTCATAAAATGCTTCAAATGTTATTTTGGGGCTTCAAAGGTTGAGTACTTGGGTCACATTGTAATCCATGAGGGAGTATGATTTGATCTCAATAAATTCATAGCTATGCACGATTGGCCCCATCCCAAAACCCTAAAGAGCTGGCATGGATTCTTAGCACTTATAGGTTACTACAAGAATTTTGTTAAGAACTTATGGAAAATTTGTCGTTCCCTTAACCTCATTACTAAAAAAGAATGCTTTCTTGAATAAAGGTTATCCTCACCAAAGCAACATAAATGCCACCAAGCTATTAGGGTATGACTATGATATTATCTATAATAAAGGTAAACAAAATGTGGTATTTGATGCCTTATACCCTTCAATTTGAGGATCCCTCTTCATCTTATCTTTACCTATTCCAAGTTGGATTGAGGAAGCCAGTCAAGAATGGTTGGCAAATGACATTATCATTCAACTCATCCATGGGCTTCAGAAAGATTCCAACCCTCCTAAGGGGTATACATGGTAGCTAGATACATTGCGATATAAAGGATGCATTGTTCTAGTAAATAATTATTCTTTAAAACAAATAATCTTATAGGAATTTCATTCATAACCTATAGTTGATCACTTTGGATTTCATAAAACATATGAATGAACTAAGTCACTCGTTCTTTTGGGAGGGCATGAAAATTGATTTCTGAAGGCGGGCAACAAATCCATGATCATGGTGGTAGTTGAACTCTCTTTAAATGTGTCATTTTTGTGCCTTATCACATACATTTACTCCCTCCTCGATTTCCTAAATCTTCCTTGATAATATTTTTAAATTACATGGCATGCCCACTTCCATCATATCGGATTGGGACCCTATCTTCACTAGCAAATTTTGGCAGGAGCTATTTAAACTACAGGGTGCCTAGCTAAAAATGAGTATTGCATATCACCCCTAAATAGATGGTCAAATTGAAGTGGTCTGAAAGTGCCTAGAAGCATATTTGAGATGCTTTATTTCAAAAAAAACCACACCAATGGGCACAATGGCTTCCCCTAGTAGAATGGTGGTACAATGCCTCTTCTCATGGAGCTAACAAAATGACCCGATATGAAGAAGTTTATGGCCAAAAATCATTGTCAATCATTTCATATTTACCAGGTGCTTCTAAGGTTTAGGCAGTGTATCACATACCGACATCGCTCTAAACATTCATTTGTAGTAGGAGACTAGGTGTTTCTTCACCTTCAACCTTATAAACAAACATCACTCAAAGACAAAACACCTCAAAAATTAGCACCCAACTTCTATGGACCCTATGAGATCATCCAACACATTGGATAAGTCGCCTACAAATTGGCTCTACCAACCCACTCCAAGATTCATTAAGTGTTGCATGTATGTTGTCTAAATAAGGTCATGGGATTGAAGTACAAAGTGCAAACCATCTCACCCGAACTTGATGAAGAAGGCTCCATTTGGATTTAGTCGAAAGTTGTATTGGATACAAAGAGCGTCAATTATGCAAGTGCATGATCAATGAAGTATTGATCCAATGGAAAGGAATGCCACTTGAAGATACCACATGAGAACCAACCACGATCCTGCAACAATTTCCTCGTCTTTAACCTTGAGGGAAGTTTTGCTTTCAAAGGGGGAGGGCATGTTAGGGTCCTACCCTAACCTCCCTACTTTAGGCTACCTAGGAGTTAGTTAATTATTGTATGTGGTCATCCTCTTTGAATAAGGTCCATTGGATAAGGGTGGAACCTGTATTTGGTAGGGGTATTGGAACCTACCCCTTATGAAGAACCAAAAAATCATTTCAGGTGGCATGTTTTTCCTTGAATATTTATGATGAATCAATCCATAATCATGAATATCATCTAATAATGGCTATCCTTGATACAGGTTGACAATTCTTTCATCTAACCATGATTATCCTCAGTGGAAGATAACAACTCTATAATCTAGTAGTATTTTTCCTCAGTGAAAGTTGACAACTCGATCATTGAGTAATTCTTTTACTCAATGCAAGTTGACAACTCAATGCCTGTTTTGCGCACGAGTGAACTACAAGAGAAGAGTTAGACCCACCATCTTCTTGCGTTTTCTGTGATTTCCCTACCTTTGTCAGTTTCTTTTTGGCCAACGAACTAAAGGGCAAGCGTATTCTTTTACTTTTCAGCCTGAGTGCACTTGGGACATTTAAATACGACTTATGTCTCAGGAATTTAAGTGAATGAGGATAAGGTCACGTGTGGGGATAAGTTGATTCTCAGTGTCAATATGGAGAACAAATTATATATAACTAAAAATTTTGATAGAGAATGCGTAGCGTCCACTAACTTCCCATCTTCGAATTATGTTATTTGAGATTATGACTTTCATTTTGCACAATAAATAAGTTTAAAAATCAAAGTAATTTCCAGACGATATTTCGATGAAGTAGTCTCTTTTTTTAAAGATTGAGGGGAATTTAGATGTAGTAGTCTCCTCTTTTTTTAAGATTGAGGGGAATTTGTAACATGTAGGATTATTTGGGGATTCAAGTTCAGGTGGGGAGAGTGTGATACCTATCTCCCCATCATTTGAGTTATAGTCTCTTCTCACACATACTTTGGAGTGTTTTTTGTAGGTCATTGCAATACCCTGGAGTGCTTTTTTAAAGGCCATTCCCACAATATAATCTTTGTGGAAAAGTGGGTGGAGGTTATGTTGTAAATGAGAGGGTTTGTAAAAGACATGTTGCACTTAATATATTTAAGAGATAATGTTTTGAACTCTAGTTGCAATATGTTAAGGTAGATTTACATTTATTTCACACTTTAATATCATCAACAATTTTATGTGGCTATGAAGTTTAGGGTATTAGAATTTGAAGTTCTACTTGGGCTTGTGCAGAGAGATCCATCATTTCTATCTTTTCCAAAATTGTACATGTCAACGAGGCAATACCATTAGCAATTATTTTAGTTGACTTTAAAACCTAGATCCAACGAGCATATTTCAACTATATTAGTGACATTTCTTTACAAATTGTTGATATGGGTAAAGTGAATTGGTGAAAGTCATAGGTTCTCTTAGGCATACCTATGTTCAAACCCCACGAAGAACATATTTAGGTGATAAGGCCGAGAAAATATAATATGTATCGTGCTATTGGAGTGTAAGGCTCATAGTTTCCCACAAAATAAACAACTCCACAAACTAAGATATTAACTTGATACAACAATTGGACAAAATAGATACCCTTATATAGCTCCTCAATCATCCTTGAAGCTATATGAATAAGGGATCATACATAATTGGTATGCACAATGTGCGTCTTTACTTTAGAAGATAGGGATCAAAGAAAGATTTTACAGAGCTCTCAAGTATGCAAGATATCACTCCAATGCGAAGGCATCATTATTACAGTCACTACCTCTAAATAGAACATGGGAACATCACTACTAGTAAGTACATGATATTATCACATGGTTTTAACTTCCCCTTGGACCAATTTTAATTCTTCTTCTCTCACTGGCGTTGCATAGAATTAGACCACCATATTTCCTAACATCAACCAGTCAAGTTTGTAGATCATACTACAATGCGGTGTGATTAGAAAACCACTTGATTTTTAGATGAATAATAGATTATGAGACTTGAAGTAGATATTATTGCATCTTCAATGAGTCACATAATATTTTCTCTTATACATTATGAAAATAAAAAGTTCATAAATCTCCTTTTCATGATAATGACGACTCAACATAAAAGAGACAAACTTATATTACTATTTTTTTCTTCTTCTCTTCTTAGAAACAAGGTTTTGTGAGAGCTCTTTGTGCTCCTTACCCTCAACCAATTGGATATCTTAATTCCGCTCTCTCTAAACTTTATTTGTACTTTTTTTTTCTTCTTCTTGAAATATATTTGTACTCTGTCGCTTCTTCACTAACTTGTCAGCTTCTCAATTTTTCTTTCAATATACATGTTCAATGAAACATATTCATAGAGTAGAGTCATTCTAGAATCTTTGATTATTTAAGGGAGGATAATGAATTGTTTTACCCAGGATTTACCTATAAGCCATTGCAAATCAATTGGAAGTCACCATAGACCTTCAAGTTCCTTATTTCTCATTAAACCATTATACTCATTAGGTGGTGTGGGACTATTATCTCAACTTTGTTGTGTGTGAAAAACTCCTAACCCAAAACTGAATAATATCTTGTGCTCTTTAGTTATATTACTAACTCGTTTGGCATTCCCAGATCTCATATTCCTTATGGATGCCCCATCAAAGAATCCAATAATCCAATAAGGCCAGAGTGATCAATATTGATATGAATTACTCTTCTATAGTCAACATTAAATGTGGATTTTGGGAGAATACTTAGAGTGATCTTTAGTTTACAGAAAAATGACAAACAGGAGTATCTTGAATTTTCGAAAATGTTGTCATTTCTAGCTAACCAAACAATTCATATATAGAATATTGGAAGGGCCAAAATGTCTGACCCACGATTGTATTTTGAGTGCCAATCCTCTAGGACTTGTTCTATACCAACACCTTCTCAATATTTGATACATGTGTGTGCTTTTCTAATGATTAACCAAATAACTGGTGAAAAATGACAATCTCTAAACATATGCTAAGTGGATTCACCATTCTCTCTACACATATAACATAGAGTTAGGCCTTTAAACCTTGTGTTTTTGCAACTTATGCCATGTCATAATTTTGTTTTCCATTGCCAATTTGATACATATTTTTTCCTTTAGAGGCAATTTAGTGACCATATCCATCCCCACCATTTTTTCTATTGGCCTTGGAAATTTTCTTGGAAGGTAATGCCATAGACCAATCTTACAAATCTCCAGAAGCTACATTTCCACTCCATTTAAAAAATCCTACTCTTTTGTCAATATATTCTAGAGTTTCTTAGTTTCCAATTAAGATTTTCCCACTGCGGGATTAATAAATATGGAATACCCACATCCCCTGCTCTTTTCAGTGTTGAATCTTTGATCTAGCTAGTGGTCCAATTCCAAACCCACCAACACATTGATGTTGATATTGGCCACAAACATTTTTAGCTCATCAATCATTTTAAAGTCCAGATATTGACCTCTCTAATGGTCCCCTCCTAACAAAACACTACTTTCATTCCAAACTTACCAATTGAGGTGTTTTATTATCCTCGGAAAGGATTTGACTATTGAGCACCATAATAGTGAGGCACCTTTGTAAGTTTTGGAGGGGATTTTGATCCATTCTATAAGAGGCATTGGTGTGATGTATTTTGTGTAGTGAACCTATTTCCATATTCCTTTTCTGGTAATTAATTCCAATGATGACTTGGTCATTAGAGATCCAGAGAACAACTCCAAATCCTTCAAGTCCCATCCTCCAAGATGCATTGGCTGAAAAGCTTGCTTCCATTTAACAACATGGGTACTTTCCTTTTCCTTCCTTCTTGAACATAAGAATTTCCTTGAAATCTTCACTATTTTGTTCATAATTCTTCTTTGCAGTATTAATAAGGAGCTCTTTCAAACTAGAATTGTATTTATCACACTTTTTAGGAGAATGAGCCAACCACTAACAGACAACTACTTGTGACTTCAAAAGGATATTCTATCTCTAATGTTTTCAACCAACTAAATTCAACCTACTAAACTTCCATCCTAGCTAAATTGATACATATGATACCAATTTTTCATATAAATTTGATAGAGAATAATGAACTTCAAATTTTGATAGATGGTAAACAAAAGACTTTGTACTTGTGCTTATGTTGTTAAAAGTAGCTATACACACCATGACTTAATGAGCCAAAAGAGTATGCATCATAAATATGGCTTGTAACTTAGTGATGGAGCAATTCGAGGTTAACATCGTGGCTACAACTGTAGCCACATTGTTGCATTAAATACTCTTTGCTATTCCATTATGAGAGAGAGCAGATCGAGATTTGGAGCCTCTCGTGGAATGGAGAGATTTTAATGACTTTAATCACACCTTTGTAGTTTCCAATTTAACTGAATCGTGCCATGTTTATGTGGAGATGGACTAAATACATTTATTATTTGGAATTACAATGTTTTTCTTGTGTTGTGTATTTGGAGTTCTTCTTAGTGGAAGGTTGCCCCACCTTAGAGGCAAGTGAACATTGTATTATTTTTCACATTATCAATATACAAGGGTAACTTTACATATTTTATCTAATTGTCTCTTGTTTCTAGTTAATCTACAATTATATTCTCTATATACATGGTTGTGTTTTAATTTTCAAGGGTTAAGAAACACTACATTATGTATGTGGCCTTTAATTGTTTTCCTTAGTCTCTCTAGTTTTTTATGTACTATTAAAGCACAATTATTAAAAATTCCAAGTTATGCGTAGGGTTTCACTAACAATTTATTATGAATCAAAGAAATACTTTGTGTGAAAAGGGTATATGTAAGGACCCAACTTGATTATATGTCATAAGTAGTGGCAGGATGAATGGTATGTCGAGTAAACTTGGATATGGGTGCATGATGAGTCTATATATTTTGGTAGCCTCGGTGATCGAATTGTGGGTGGTAGTCATGAGATGGTTAAGATGGTGTACTAGCATGTAGACTAGTAGGACCAAGGATGTCTAGCCGAGTACGGTGGACGATCGATAATATGTTGTATAATAGTCTTCAACATAGTACAATGCAATTTGGCAATGTGATGGATTGTGTGTTGTACATGTTATTAAGGCAATATCATTGATAAGTGTACCAAAGGTATGTGGACACTTGGTGAAGAAGGGCACAATCTTTGGGGACTATAAAGTGTTGGCTTAAATATGGATGCCGACACGGTCTCACTTTTTGCAAACGGTTGTTCAAGCATAGATGGATCAGGATAGGAAATTGTACGGCATTATCTATGGTTGGGTGGCAATGGTCTAACTTCACCTATTATGCAATGATCACTTCAACATTCCACACACTCTAAGGTGCCTAGCTTGGGTTTAGTCAGGTGTGTTGGTTAGGTGTAGTCTAGGTGATATAAGTGATTGGTGGTCATGCCCATCTATCAAGGTTACGTCAATGTCACATGGATACTGGGCTTCTTGAGTGGTATGGGACACTCAAGAAGAACAACAATTCTAGCCATGTGATAGTATATAACTTAGTGGTAGACCACTCCACCTTGGGTCAAACTGGTTACCATGCAAATTAATGATAAAATGGACTTAGTTGGTGCAAACTTCAGTTTGATTCGTGACTTATTTGATTTTTGACAATTGTATAGAGGACAAACACTTATTATGTTGGATCATACAAAGATATGAGACATTATTTATTCATTGTTATTTGAGTTTTAAAATATTAATAATTTGAACAATAAATCCCATCTTTTAAGTTTTAATGGATAAAGTGTTTGGTCCAATCTTTTAACTAATATGTGATGTTTAGGGAGATTGTGAGATCCATTTTCATCAAATTATGTAGGTTACTATCATTCTCTATCTTAAAAGACAAGGAAGAGGAGAAACTTTGTAGGCACCATCTTAGGTTAATATTGTCCTCCATCTAGAAAATTAGGGAAGAGGAGGGAAATCCATAGGCTACCAACCAATGATAATACCATCCTCCATCTCGAAAACCAAGGAAGAGGGAGGGATTCATAGGTACCAACTTAGGTTAACATTATCCTCCATTTGGAGAACTAGGGAAAAGAGGGGAAATATATAAGTACCAACTTGGATTAATATTGTCCTCCATACAAAAAAGTAGAGAATAAAGTGAAAATATGTAGGTTCATACCATCTTCCATATAGAAAACCCAAAAAGACAAAAAAAAGTAATAGTTACTAACTCGAGTTAATACTATCCTCCATCTATAAAACCAAGAAAAAGAAAAGAGAAATCCACATATAACAACTTGGTTAGTTTGAAGATTTAATACATTGGAGGGTGACAAGAAATTATCGTTTTAAAAAACATAAATCACATCTTTCATTATAATTGAATGAAACTTTTCCTTTTGGGCAAGAGGTTAAACTACACTTGGGACTAATATCTAGTCTCATGTACATGAGACTAAGCTTAGATGCTACAAGTGTTGAATTTAAAGCAACTACAAGAGCCATTCTCCGGGAGGATGGAAAAGACCCTAGTTGAGATCTAGGGCCCCCAGTGCACTCCTGGGGTTCTTGGTCTGGGATCAAATAGTCAGATCCATGGAAAAAGACCCTTGAAAGGGCCCCCAATAGATAACTGGACTTGTTGGTCTGGGACCAAGCAATAAAGACCCTTGAGAGGGCCCCCAGTATATGACTTGGGTTCTTGGTCTGGGACCAAGCAGTTAAGTCCCTAGATATGTCTAGGGCCCCTCGACGTGTTCCAGGGTACCCATGTCTAAGGCATGGGTTGATCCTTGGTATTTTACCTTGGTGGATAAGACCCCAAATATGTTATGGAGCAACCTGGTCCTTGATCAGGCAGTTGTTGGTGTGTGTCCCTCCCTAAAGGCGGGCATGACCACATGAGGGATGTATCCCATATGTAGTGATAATAAATTTGATTGGTCACCTTGAGAAGTATATGGACATGTGTAAACCTCTCCTAAACCCGCCACCCTTGGTTTTTGGGCTTGAGTTTGTTTGGGGGTTTGTATTTTGTCTTAGGGGTTAATATAAGAAATATTTAATTAATATAAATTATAAATATATTTAATTAATATTTATATTAATTAAATATATTATTTTTAATTATATTTCTTTTATCCTAACCCTTACCCAAAAGTATAAATAAGAACCCCTCCCGCTTCACTCACCTACACTCATTTCTTTTCTTCCTCCTCATAGAAGTGGCATATTGCTTTCTTGTGGTCTGCGACCTCCTTGGAATAGTTAGTGGCCCTCCTTGTAACAGTGAGCAGCCCCCTTTGTGATAGCCATCGACCTTCTTTTGTGACAGATTTGTTGCCAGGTCTTTTCTTGATCTATTTTGTTGTTGTGTAGGTGTTGAGGGTACTTTTCCTCTGCTGATAGGGTTGGTGTTGCTATCCTCCTTGAGTATTACCAGTCGACCCTCTCCTACTAGCTAACAAAACCCTCATTACAAGTTGTCATCCCTAGATATGAGTTTTTGTGAAGGCCGCGACACCCTAACTAGGTGGTTGAACCATCATTTCAGGCAGTCATCCCTCCTCCTAGAAGTCTCTCTTATGCATGAGGGTTTGTGGAATTTCTGGGTATACTTGTGTGAAGTTTTTGTGGTGGTTTAACAGTCCTATACTTCTCTTGATAAGAGATCTGGCCCTTGAGGTAGATCCATGACACAAAGAATTATTTTAGCATATTCTCAGTGGCACTTCATCCCTTGTGTGAGATGTGAACTTCTTCATTGATCAGAGGTAAGACTTCAGAGGTAAGCTACTTTATGGTTTAGATCTAATTGCTATTGTTTAGATCTATGTGTTTTGATTCTGGAATCTATCATTGTTTAGATCTAACTCGGAAATCTATTGTTTAGATATGTTTTGTTTTGATCATTCTAGAATAAGTTATTGTCTAGATCTAATTCATAAATCTAATGATTGTCTAGATATATCTATCATTGTTTATATCTAACTCATAAACATATTGTTTAGATATGTTTTTCTTTGATAATTATGGAATAAGTTATTGTCTAGATCTAATTCAGAAATTTAATGATTGTTTAGATCTATCTATCTTGCTTACTAAGAAATAGTTTATGTTTGGATCTAATCAATGTTTATGAACATAATACTTGTTGTTCACATTCTGATTTGATTTCCTAAGTTCTGATTTAACTATCTAGCATACTACAGTTCAGATCTCCTATTGTACTACATTTATGTTCTAAAGTTTGATTTATTTTAGACCTTTGTTGTTCTATCTAACAGAAAATTGAAAAGACAATAATTTTTCTGGTTTAATTCCCTAATTCTAACAACAAGAAATCACATGACCCCGTTAGAGATAGTTTCATTGACGATGACAAGAAAAACTTTCCTTTTTGCAAATACTCTCTAGGATGAAACCATCGTTTGGTCCTTGTGTAAGATCTAACATTACTTCTAATTGGCTCAGATTTCATTTTCCTTAGATCTAAGGAAACAAGTTAATTACCCAATATGCAAAGTCATTTGGTAGGGGTAGAATACTCTAGATCATTCAGGTAGCATTTTCCTTGACTAATGGTGATGATTCAACCCACAATCATGAATATCATCTAATAATCATTGTCCTCAATGCAAGTTGACAACTCCGTGATCTAGCAATAATTGTCCTCGTTCCAAGTAATAGTTGTCCTCACTCCAAGTTGACAACTCTGCCATCTAATAATGGCTTCACTCAATGCAAGTTGACAACTTTTTCATCTGGTAATGGTTGTACTCGATGCAAGCGTGATTTCCCTACCATTGTCGGTTTGTTTTTTGCCAACGAAGTGAAGGGCAAGCATGTCCTTTTGCATTGAACACATTTAAACATGACTATTGTCATTTTAAGGGAATCGTGTCATGCTTATGGGATTTGGACAAAATATAATGAAGGTCACGTGTGGGGATAACTTGATTCATGAGTATCAATATGGAGAACAAAATATATATAACTAAATTTCTTTGATAGAGAAATACTTTGTCACTGTCATGGTTCATTGGAGTCCTTTTGATTTGGTGGGATTCCACTCACTAAATAAACTAAATGAAGCGTGGATAACAACAAAAGTCCTTCAATTGGAGGTGGTGAATGCGAGGAGGTAAGAAAAATTTGTGCCATTGCCAATGATTAGATGTGAACAATGCACAAACTGCAAACGACATCTCAAAGGATGTAATATGCGTGCACTTCAACTTGTTTATTTGGGTTCGGTATAGTCCGCAAATGATTGTTTCACAAGGTTGGTTTTCCTCATCTTGAATGCGTAGTGTCCTCTAACTTCCAATCTTCTAAGTTTTACTTGTTATTATTTAAGATTATGACTTTCATTGTGCACAAGAATGAAGATTAAAAATTAAATTCATTTGCATAGGCAATTAGGTGAAGTAGTCTCCTCTTTTTTCTTTTTAAGATTAAGGGGAATCAACAATAAGTACGATTATCTCAGTCATGTTTAAATCTTATTGGTTATCATTATAAACCTTAAGCTAGTGTCAAAAGCTTGTAAGTTAGTGCTCGACAGGAAACTTATGACTTAGCAAGGGTCGAGATGTATAGAGACACATCCATAGGGGGGGCACTCTATGGAAGCGTCTAACCTTGTAGCCTTATCACAATGGGCCAAGTCTCATCGGGATTCGAACCCAGGTGAGGAGAGTGTAAGACCTACTTCCCAACCATTTGAGCTATAACATCCTCTTTCACATACCTTTGAGTGTTTTTCGTAGACCATTGCAATGCCTTGGATTTCTTTTCATAGACCATTCTCTCAACATAACCTTTGTTGCAAAGGAGGTGGAGGTTATGTTGCAAAGGAGAGGGTTTGCAAAGGACATGTTGCACTTAATATATTTGAGAGACAATGTTTTCAACTCCAGTTGCAATATGTTAAGTGTTAGGGTCCTAACCCGCACATAGGTAGAACAATATATTCAGATGTAATAAAGGTCAATATTATTAAGGCCTTTCAATAAAATAGAATAAGGCAGATGTAAGAAGACCTAATAGAAGCTTCCGCTTCTAGAAGGATCTTCCTCTAGATGCTTCTTTTTAGTATAAATAGGAGTCGAGGG